>CM046381.1:3485673-3530673 GCA_025413485.1 Ficus microcarpa | reverse complement strand
TAGTCGTAGTTGGCTTATGATTATTAAACCAAAAACCTATTCAACAATAGATAAAGAACACCAGTTTAGAGCCACTTTTGTTACCCTTTCAAAAGGATTTATTTCAATTTCTTTAATAATTATTTATCACAAAATTTTAAATTTCGACCGAGAAGCTTCATGTGAAAACTACTTGAAAACCATGCCAAATTTTAAAAAGAATCTAATTAACGTTTATTTAATACCTCCTCTTTCTTTCTCTCTCAATAGGTAAAGACACCAAGAGCAACAACAAAAACAATCACGTTATGGAACTCAGCAGTTGGGACGTTACACAGTGGAACCTCAGCAATCGATCGAATGGATTCGACGGCGACAGAGAGCAATCGAATGGATTCAACAAGCTTCAGAGACAACCAAAGACTTTCCACAACTCAGTTTAACTTTATGTTCGGCGTCGCTCGTAGAACCATTTCAAATGTTGATTGCAACAATGAGTTCCAACTCTACTGCACTTGCCACGATTTCGATCACCCCTTCGACAGATTGGCATCTCCCGACGAAGCAAAAGCCGTTGTAGCAACCGTGATTTCCAGCCAGCAAATCCCCTTCTCCCTTGGTACAGAGGGACCAGATGAGCCTGCATTGGAAAGAGGTTTACGCAGAGGTCAGCTTTCACTCGCCACCGGTCGGAAGATGATATTGTTGATGATGATCAGATAGAGTTGTTGAAAAATAGTGGGTGGTGGAAAACTGTTTGAGTGTAAAGAAATGGAATAGAATAGAGAAAATCAAAAGGGTTTGAGGCGTAAGAATTACTTTCCTTAAGGTTTTATTTTGCCCCCACTATGAATAGTTTGCTATCGGGTGTTTTGACAAATTACCTCCAAGATACAGCAAACCCACGAATTTAATAAGTAACAATCTTATTAAATTCCAATATAAGATATGAAACTAATATCAGAAACTGGAGTTTTATAGCCTTTGATATGCCCGTTTATGAGGTGTTGCAAGCTTTTAATATGCCTGCTCATGAAGCGTTGCAACAAATACAACAATCGCACATTTTTAAATTAAAAATGTGCCTTTTCAGTCAAAACATATCTATTTCAATAGACATAGCTGTTGGTCATCAGAATTACTTGTGACCGTCAGATTGAAAAATTCAATTAACAATTTAAATTAAATCTGAATTCATTCAAATCTGACTGTTAGATCGTGCCCGATCAGATCAACGGTCCAAATTTAATTTTGAAAAAAAACACTACATTGTAAAAAAAAAGTGCTCATTGACTCCTTGTGACGATGCATACGTGCGCCATAATAAACGCCCTAAACACCAAATCACCATCATGTGCATGTGGTGGTGCATAATAGTAGTATAGTCTCCACCATATACTAATAATCCTCATACTTCACTTGTTTCATTTTATACCACTATGCTTGTTTGTGTTTTTCTAATGTGGGACTTTTGTTTACATTACCCAATGGTAATATAAGAGATATTACAATCTCTCGAACAAGAGTTGGATCATAATAACGAGAAGGGAGAGCTTAGCAGAGCAGTAGAACAGAGTTTCTCGCAGTCGGCGGTGGCATTAGAGTCCGTGCCGCCATCGAAATCGGCGGTGGAGGCACTTGAGAAGTTTAGATACGAGAGAAGCAGTGAAGATGAAGACAAACCAAAAGTGTATGATTTGCATGGAAGAGTTGATGATTGGGTCCCACCTCACCCGCATGCCTTGTTCGCATGTTTATCATTTTGATTGCATTTCTCACTGGCCACATAACATTCATGCTCGCTGCTCCCTCTGTCGTTTTAAATTGCCTGTCAAGTAATATGTTTATCTATATTAATTTTCTTCATAACATATTTTTTCTTGTTTTTAGTTTCTTCTTAGATGAAAAAAAATCTTTTTTCTTTGCCGGTTTCCTTTTGTTTTTTGTTTGTCGATTTGATTGTTTGTTTGTTTTTTTTTTTTTTTTTTGGGTTTTTGTTTTTGTTTTTGTTTTTTTTTTTTACGAGCAAACACATTAAGGATTTGTTTGATTCACCATTTTAATTTTAATTAAACTGTATCATTTTTTAATTGAATTTATATTTTTTTCTAAAAAGTCAATAAAAAATTATAATTAATTTCTAAAAAGTCAACCAACTCAAACTTAAAGATTTCAACTTTAATTGGTGATTCAAACGGAAGATAAGTTTTTGGATGGGTATATCTTTAAATCTTTCGGTGCGCTGTAATATAGTATTTAGTGGAAGCTAATCTAGTAGTAGGCATGTCTTAAATTATATGAGTTGCTCTCTCATTTTATTAAACAAGATTTGGAATCTTTATTTTCCCCCTTTTTTTCCCCCTAGCGAAACAAATACCATTAAGATTATAATCAACTTTCCATTTTTTTCATCAACTTTTACGTGTTTTTTTTTTTTTTTAGTACACAAGTAAGCTTACACACACTCTCACAATATAAATCGACTACAACATAATTGGACCTCACAAAATTACAATCTTTGGGTAATTACTGACTAAAATAAAAGCAAGTACTTCTGAATTATTGGATAAAGATGTATCAGTGAAAAAATCCAAATCTCTATAACACTCTCCCATCTGATTGTCTATCCAAAATATGCTATTTTCTATAATGTACAAAAAAAAAAATTTTTGGTTGCAAAAAATACCATGGCATATCATCATATAAAATTATATTCATTTATTCATTTATTTTAAATCAATTATACGCTTAATTTATCACTTAGAATCGATGAAGATACCTATCAACTGATGATTATCGATTGGTTACCATCTTATATCCACCATGATACTAAACAGTAACCACCACCTCCGATAGAATACCAGATGGTTACCAACTACTAACCACCATCTCCAATTGGATATCGGGTGGTTACTGAACGATAATCATCATATCCAGTGGGATACTAATTAGTTATTGGTTGGTAACCACCCTCCATCGGCTAGTTACTGACTTGAAACCGTTAGATTTTCATATTCATTACCAGAAAACACCATCAACAGAGTAGTAAACGCCAAACACATCAAATCTTATGGATTTCAATACCGAACTATTAAAAATTATCACAAATACATTTAAGGTTGCAAAACACAACAAAACACCACAAAAAAATAAATAAATAAATACAAAAACACTAGAATCACAGAAAAATTCACATCAATTTGCATGAAATAGGTCTCACAATTGCCGCCGGAGCCGTCCTTGTCAGAATCGTGAGAATGTAGTGGGAGATTCGGTTTTTCTCATCCTTGTCCTTTTCCTCATTGGAATCATAGCCACCATAGAGATCTGACAACCTCCTCCACGGCCCGGACATTGCCCATGTGAGGGAGGAATGAAAGCTGTAGTAGGGGACGACAACCCTGGTTCAAAACAAAAGTAAAAATATAAATAATAATAATAATAATAATGAAAATAGTTCTTGGTGGAGGAAGTTTCAATTCGGTCATGAGAGACTCCATCCTAGCCTAACTAGGAGAGAAAGTGATTTGAGTAAGATTAGGTTTTGAATCAAAAACCTAAAGGTGTTCTCAATTGTTTTTAAACAAAAATTAGGTGTCTTAATCGCCACAACTATCAAAAATAATAATAGAGATTTATATAAAATTATAACGGTTGAAGTGTTCGAATGCAGATAACTTCATGATTAGTTTGCAATCTGGCATTTTATATGAAGAAATCCATGAATTCTGACTATCGCAGTGGGACGAGTTATAGAATTTAAGACCTTACTGAGACGAACGACTTATCTTGGCACTGCATTTGAGTGGTGAAATCTGCACACGTTGATATAATGAAAAATTTATCACTTATATCCTAATAAATAAATTATTCAACGAAGAAATCTTAACTAATAACTAATTAAATTAGGACATTGTAAAGAAACTTGAAAGCTATGACATGTGTAAGAAATTATATATTATTTGCACTTGGAAAAAAAAAATCCAGAATGCCTTGAAAATCTTACGTTTACAGATTGAGAGATAATTCCACAGCCATCCGTTTTATGAGAAGAATTTCCTTATGCCAGCATCTGAGACCGAGGGCTGTTTGAATTGTTCGCCTGAGTTAGAGTTTTGGAGTTATTTTAGTTAAATTGGGTTAAATTGGGTTTTAGAATTATGTGTTTGGTTGAAAAGAACTCTTTAGATTAAAAAGTCTAAAATATTTGAAATCTGTTTGGAAAAAATATTTAATGTTGATCTTATTTTGCTCCTTTCGGAGTTCAATGCAATTTAAATATACATATATATCATTTCATCCTGAAATAATAAAAACAAAAAACACAAAAAAAAAAATTTTTGACAAAAAAAATATTGCCCTAAATTTTCACAAAAACGTTAAAAAAAAAAAAAGAACAGTTTTTTTTTTTTTGAAAAAAGATATTGCCCTAATTTTTTTCACAAAAACGTAAAAAACCCGTGACACAAAAATCATGTCGTATTTTTTTTTTTTTTTCACAAAATCGTAAAAAAAAATGACAAAAACAAAAATCATACCCTAATTGTAATACGAAAATCATGCCCTAATTTTTTCACCAAAAAATTAAAAAAAAAAAAAAAAAAGTACGTCCTTGCAACTTCTGCTCTTGATGAAGCTCTTTCGCAGCAACAAGTCCCTCCACATGTGCAACAGTGGATGGAGGAATAGCCTCGGTACAAACACGCAACAAACCGAATATCAAAGTCAAATGGCTGCATATCGTGCGCAAATGACGGCCATGTTTAAGTGTATGATGCCAAATTTAGACGTATCTATATCATCCCATCCACCTCAGGAAGAAAGCGATGATGAGACCACTGATTTGGGATATTAGTTTTGTGATACATAATGGTTTTTTAGTTAATAACTCGACTATGTTGACTTAGATTTGATACCAACTTATGAACAGTTTTTAAAATACTTAACTATACGAATTTGTTTATATTTAATTGCTTTTATAATCATTTATTTGATATTGCCGGGATATGGGTGAATCGGCAGAGATATACGGTTGGTTTATAAGGACTAAGTTCATGAAAACAGATAACATTTAAAGAAAATTTTCAACGGCGACACATGTCGTCGCTAGTAGGACACATAAAAAATAATTTTTTAACCTTTCAACAATGACAAAAAGTCGTCGTTAAAGGTTGAATGAAAAAAAAAAAAATTTTAGTCACCACAAAAAGTCACCACTAAAAGTGAAAAGTAACATCATAAAAATTCAAAATTTATTTAGAATCTACAATGACAAAGTCGTCGCTGAAGTCAGCTATGACAATTGTCGTTGCTGAAAGTATTCAACCACTATGAATTAATGATGACATTTTGCGATGACAAAAGTGTCATTGATAGGTTTTAATTACGACATTTTGCCTTTTAGCAATGACTTTTGTCGTCTCCAAATGACACCTTTTTTTTTTTTTTTTTTAGGTTCGCTCTTTCTGTTATTGGAGGCCAACCAAAACGGTTTGGTTGGACTGTCGTTTTTTAACACTAGTAAAAATCCCAGTTTACACGACGGTTTTTTACCGTCATGTAAACTTTACACGACGGTTTTGTAACCGTTGTGTAATCCACCGTCGTGGAAGATACCACGACGGTTAACAACCGTCGTATAACGTATATAAAATACGAGAATCGTGGTGTAAAAAAACGGACTTTACAAGACGGTTCTACCGAGAACTGTGGTGTAAAGCGGACTTTACACGACGGTTCTCCGTCGTGTCAAGTCCCACTTTACACGACGGTTCGGGTGGAACCGTCGTGTCAAGTCCCACTTTACACGACGGTTCTCCAGAAAACCGTCGTGTAATGTCTTTTGTCTTTCAAAAAACCCACAAAAAAAAAATTTCGGGATTACACGATGGTTTTTAACAAAACCGTCGTGTAATGTGCTACATTACATGACGGTTTTCGTCAAAAACCGACGTGTAATGTGTCTCGTTACACGACGGTTTTTAGTCAAAACCGCCGTGTAATCCTACTTAAAAAAAATTTTGGGTTTTTTAAATGACATTAGGTATTGTACGATGGTTTTTTGCTAAAACCGTCGTGTAATGAACACATTATACGACGGTTTTTAGCGAGAACCGTCCACAATATGCACTAAAACCATCCACAACATTCACAAAAACTTAAAGTAACAACTAAAAAACCGAACACACTCTACATGCATCAATTTTCATATCATTATCCAACAAAAAAATCATTTTGGCATTTTATCGAGCATGCGGTGGGTGAAAAACAATCCGTGTTAAACATTGGATGTAAAGTGCCAAATCCATTCACATTACATTCCAATCCAAATAACAACAACAAAAAGACATTCAAATAACTCAAAATACTTGTATAGATCGGATTTATTAAGCGTGGGTTGTTCATATATTTGTTTGACAACAAAAAGTTTAGATATGAAAACATACACCTTACTTTTCACCAAGTATAGTGCACGGCCACACCTAGAGAGAGAGAGATGGTCGGCGGCGGCAATGACGACGGCTTGACCGGAATTTAACTCGAAGGCGGCGGCAGGTGGGTGAAGGAGGTGGTGAGAGAAATGAAGAAAAAGCTTTTTGGTGTCTAGAAATGGTGAGAGCGGCAGAAAAAATGAAGAGAATGAAGTTTATAGTGTATTTAAGCATTGGGTTTTTGCGCGGATTTCAAAGCATGAAAATTTAAAATTTTCAAATTTTTCGGGAGATTATACGACTGTTTCAAGAACCGTCGTGTAATCCGAAGCATGAAAATTTAAAAGCATTGGGTTTTCGCGCAGATTTCAAAGCATGAAAATTTAAAATTTTCAAATTTTTCGATGGATTACACGACGGTTTTTAAAAACCGTCGTGTAATCCTCCACCGAGGAGGGATTACACGACGGTTTTTCAAGAACGGTCATGTAATCTACCCGGATTACACGACGGTTCTTAAAACCGTCGTCCGTCGTGTAATCTATCCGGATTACACGACTGTTCTTGAAACCGTCATGTAATCCCTCCTCAGGTGGAGGATTACACGACGATTCTTCAATAGGTAGAGAATCCAATTAACGTTTATTTAATACCTCCTCTTTCTTTCTCTCTCAATAGGTAGAGACACCAAGAGCAACAACAAAAACAATCACGTTATGGAACTCAGCAATTGGGACGTTGCGCAGCGGAACCTCAGCAATCGATCGAATGGATTCGACCACGACGGAGAGCAATCGAATGGATTCGACAAGCATCGTAGACAACCAAAGACTTTCCACAACTCGGTTAAACTTTATGTTTGGCGTCGCTTATAGAACCATTTCAAATGCTGATCGCACCAATGAGTTCCAACTCTACTGCACTAGCCACGATTTCGATCACCCCTTCGACAGATTCGCATCTCCCGACGAAGCAAAAGCCGTCGTAGCAACCGTGATTTCCAGCCAGCAAATCCCCTTCTCCCTTGGTACAGAGGGACCAGATCAGCCTGCATTGGAAAGAGGTTTACGCGGAGGTCGGCTTTCACTCGCCACCGGTCGTAAGATGATATTGTTGATGATGATCAGACAGAGTTGGATCATAATAACGAGGAGGGAGAGCTAAGCAGAGCAGTAGAACAGAGTTTCTCGCAGTCGGCGGTGGCATTCGAGTCCGTGCCGGCGTCGAAATTGGCGGTGGAGGCACTGGAGAAGTTTAGATACGAGAGAAGCAGTGAAGATGAAGACAAACCAGAAGTGTATGATTTGCATGGAAGAGTTGATGATTGGGTCCCACCTCACCCGCGTGCCTTGTTCGCATGTTTATCATTTTGATTTCATTTCTCATTGGCTACGTAAGATTCATGCTTGCTGCTCCATCTGTCGTTTTAAATTGCCTGTCAAGTAATATGTTTATCTATATTAATTTTCTTCATAACATATTTTTTCTTGTTTTTAGTTTCTTCTTGGATGAAAAAAATCTTTTTCCTTTGCCGGTTTCCTTTTGTTTTTTGTTTGTCGATTTGATTGTTTGTTTGTTATTATTATTATTTTTTTTGGGTTTTTGTTTTTGTTTTTGTTTTTGTTTTTTTGTTTTTTTTTACTAGCAAACACATTAAGGATTTGTTTGATTCACCATTTTTATTTCAATTAAACTATATCTTTTTTTAATTGAATTTATATCTTTTTCTGAAAAATCAATAAAAAAAATTATAATTAATTTCTGAAAAGTTAACCAACTCAAACTTAAAGGTTTTAACTCCAATTGGCGATTCAAACGGAAGATAAGTTTTTGGATGAGTATATCTCTAAATCTTTCGGTACGCTGTAATATAGTATTTAGTGGAAGCTAATCCAGTAGTAGGCATGTCTTAAATTATATTAGTTGCTCTCTCATTTTATTAAACATGATTTGGAGTTTTTATTTTCCCCCTTTTTTCCCCTTAACGAAACAAATACTATTAAGATTATAATCAACTTTCCATTTTTTCATCATCTTTTAGATTTTTTTTTTTTTTTTTTTTTTTGTAGTACACAGGTAAGCTTACACACACTCTCACAATATAAATCGACTAAAACAAAATTGGACCTCACAAAATTACAATTTTTGGGTAATTACTGACTAAAATAGAAGCAAGTGATTCTGAATTATTGGATAAAGATGTATCAGTGAAAAAATCCAAATCTCTATGACACTTTCCCATCTGATTGTCTTTCCAAAATATGCTATTTTCTATAATGTACAAAAAAAAAAAAAAAAAATTTGTTGCAAAAAATACCATGGCATATCATCATATAAAATTATATTCATTTATTCATTTATTTTAAATCAATTATACGCTTAATTTATCACTTAGAATCGATGAAGATACTAGTCAGCCGATGATTATCTATTAGTTACCATCGTGTATCTACCATGATACTGAGCAGTAACCACCACCTCCAATAGGATAGCAAATGGTTACCAACCACTAACCACCATCTCCAATTGGATATCGGGTGGTTGCTAAGCGGTAATCACCATATCTAGTGGGATACTAATTAGTTATCGGTTGGTAACCACCCTCCGTCGGCTAATTACCGACTTGAAACCGTTAGATTTTCATATTCATTACCAGAAAACACCATCAACAGAGTAGTAAATGCCAAACACATCAAATCTTATGGATTTCAATACCAAACTATTAAAAATTATCAAAAATACATTTAAGGTTGCAAAACACAACAAAACACCAACAAAATAAAAAATAGAAAAACACTAGAATCACAGAAAAATTCACACCAATTTACATGAAATAGAGTCGCCGCCGGAGCCTTCCTTGTCGGAATCGTGAGAATGCAGTGGGAGATTCGGTTTTTTTTGTCCTTGTCCTTTTCCTCATTGGAATCATAGCCACCATAGGGATCTGACAACCTCCTCCACGGCTTGGACATTGCCCATGTGAGGGAGGAATGAAAGCTGTAGTAGGGGACGACGACGTTGGTGCAAAACAAAAGTAAAAATATATAATAATAATAATAATATATGATGAAAATAGTTCTTGGTGGAGGAAGTTTCAATTCGGTCATGAGAGACTCCGTCCTAGCCTAACTTGGAGAGGAAGTGATTTGAGTAAGATTAGGTTTTGAATCAAAAACCTAAAAGTGTTCTCAATTGTTTTTAAAACAAAAATTAGGTGTCTTAATCGCCACAACTATCAAAAATAATAATAGAGATTTATATAAAATTATAACGATTGAAGTGTTCGAATGCGGATAACTTCATGATTAGTTTGCAATCTTGCATTGTATATGAACAAATCCATGAATTCCGACTATCGCAGTGGGATGAGTTATAGAATTTAAAACCTTACTGAGATGAACAACTTATCTTGGCACTGAATTTGAGTGATGAAATCTACAGACGTTGTTATAATGAAAAATTTATCACTTATATCCTAATAAATAAATTTATTCGACGAAGAAATCTTAACTAATAACAAATTAAATTAGGACATTGTAAAGAAAATTTTCCACGGCGACATATGTCGTTGCTAGTAGGACACAAAAAATATTTTAACCTTTCAACAATGACAAAAAATCATCGTTAAAGGTTGAATGAAAAAAAAATTTTAATGTTTTAGTCACGACAAAAATCACCACTAAAAGTGAAAAGTAACATCATAAAAATTCAAAATTTATTTAGAATCCACAATGACAAAGTCGTCGCTGAAATCAGCTATGACAATTGTCGTTGCTGAAAGTATTCAACCACTGTGAATTAATGACGCATTTTGCGATGACAAAAGTGTCGTTGATAGGTTTTAATTACGACATTTTGCCTTTTAGCAATGACTTTTGTCGTCTCCAAATGACACTTTTTTTTTTTTTTTTTTTAGGTTCGCTCTTTCTGTTATTGGAGGTCATCCAAAACGGTTTGGTTGGACTGTCGTTTTCTAAACACTTTCTCTCTTTGATTTTTTTTTCTTTTTTAATATTTGTTTGCAAACTTCCTGTCGTTCACTCTGGTGGTTCAGTCGTTTAGGTTGGAAAATAATTGCTCTTGGCTCATTTTGCTCATATAAGAAGTTGAGCTTGGATTCAAAAGGGGATAACGAAATAAGATTTATTATCCTAATTTTTTGTCTCAATAACTGTCCCATTCAATAGTATTTTGACAACTAATTAATTTGTTTAAGAATTTTTAATATTTAATATAAAACTAAATTGTTATATTCAGAATACATGACATTATACTTTTAGAAGGATAGTCAATAAAAGATGAAATCTGGAATAACAAAACTCGTCGAGGTGATGAGGATGCTACCGACCTAAAGGTGCCAACTGATCTCTGTCTCCAAAAATCGGTCTAATTCTGATTTTGGCATGTCGGAGAAGCTCAAGGACTATACTCTAAGCAGAAAGATGAGTTAGGGGAGCTCAAGGGACGAGAAACATGCCGAGGTCCAATCGACTTCTATGAAGATGGGTTAAAGGGAAGGATCGATTCCTTCCCAGAAGAAAGGATTCAGTTTTCTTTTCTATTTTTATGATGGGAATACTTTTAATTTAGGTTTAAATATTATTTTCCCTAATAAGTAGAGGTTTTAGATTAGGGGCGTTTGTTTTTAAGTTCATTTTAAATTAAATTGTACTTTTTTCATCATGATTTTTGTTTTTTTCTAAAAAAGTTTTCTGTATTTTCTGAAAAAGTTTTTTGTTTTTCTGAAAAATTATTATTGAAACTTAAAAATCTTAAACTAAACTCATTCACCAAATTAAGTATTATTGCTTTTAATTTAGTGCCAGATCAGCTTAAAACATAGAATGTGACAAAAAGGGCATTTGTACGTGCAGGTGCTAACGATACAAAGATTGGCAAGCATTTATACCATTTTTTTTAAAGTTCAAGGGACAAAGTTAACAAATGACTAAAATTCGGGGGACAAAGATTAAATTTGCCCAAAACAATAAGCAGTTGTTTGGTTGGTTCACTCCAATCAAACAGCTCAACTTATTTTTGTTTTTTGTTTTTTTTAGTAAACTCAATTTCATTATTCACATAATTTTAAAAAGTCCATAACTTTATTATTTCAAGTCGAAAAGAATTTCGAAAATAACGAAACACGATTAGTATTGATATTTTTTTCCCCTAATAAATTTCAATTTTTCACACTTTTTAATTCCTAACAATTTATTTTCAACTAAACGCACAATTTTAAAACTCAACTTAAATTAAAATAACTCCAAAACCCCGACGCAAGCGTACCAGTCAAACGGTCTTTAGTCTCAGATGCTAGCCTAATGAATGTCTTCTCATAAGACCGCTTATCGCGGAATTAGCTATCAATCTATAAGTGAAAGGGGTTCAACACATTCTAGATAGATTTTTTTTTTTTTTTTTTTTCCTTTCCATCTCTCTCTCTCTCTCTCTCTCTCCATATGCAAACAATATATATTCTTATGTCTTACATATGTAATTGCTTTCAATTTTCTTTATATAGACATTATTTAATTTGTTATTAGTTAAGATTTCGCCATCCATTAAATATACATATTATTTCATGATTAATAAATTTTCCATTTTATCAACCAGCGTAGATTTCACCACCCAAATACAGCCACAAGATAAGTCGTTCATCTCAATAAAAATTTTAAATTCTAACCCATTCCACTCCGATAGTTAGAATCCATGGACTTAATTACTCATATACTACGTGAGATTGCAAACTACTCACAAAATTATAAACATTCAACACGTGTACCTTTGTAATTATTTCTCATATATATTATTTGTTTTTTAATGTTGTAATGTCTATCACTTTTAGGGTCCGTTTGGTTCACCAGTTTGAGTTGAAATTTTAAATTTAAATAGTAATTTTTGTTGACTTTTCAGAAAAGACAAAAAACTTTTTCAGAAAAAGATAAAAACTGAGATGAAAAGTTTGAAATAAACTAACGAAATAAACGGAGCCTTATTTATCAAAAAATAATAATTAAATACTCTCAGCTTTTTAACACGGGACCTCCTATGTACTCAATCACTCTCCTTCCAAGCTCGACAGAGGCGGAGCCGTTTATGTTTGTGCCGGGCTTTCGCCCCTTGTGAACTACTTTTATTATTATTTTTTTTTTTCAATTTTCATTTTAAAATTTTATATTTTTTTTATCCCACAAAATATTGATACTCTATTTAATATAAGTCCCTTTAAAAGTTTTACTCTTTCGTGCACGTCCCTATTAAATAATATAATAAGTTGTCTCCACGGTTAAAAAGGGGCATGTATAACATGACAAAACAACCGTTCACTACAAGACAATATATGCAGCATAGGCATACAAATCCATTTAGGTTTTGTTTGACATTAAGTTTAATTCCAACTAAACTGTATTTCTTCATTTCAGTTTTTATCTTTTTCTGAAAAGTCAATAAAATTTATAATTAATTTTTGAAAAAATAACCAACTCTAACTTAAAATTTCATCTACAACCAGCAAACTAAACGCAAGCTTATCAACCTTTTGTGACATTTGAAGTTCCTCAGTTTGAGCTAATGGCCACTAGAGTTGTGGAAGTCAAACAAGTTAGCTTCTAATTATAATCCTTGTAATAAAAGAAACTAAGTAAACATATCCAGCTAATGAATGAATTATTCGACTAAAAAAATAAAATATTTCGAACTTGACTTTTCTCTTTACAAATCTTCAATTGGGGTTAACTTGTTGCCGGTTAAAAAAAGGTAATCACAATATCTTGTTTATTAAAAAAAAAAAAAAAAAAAAAGGTGAACAATTTTACCTTAAAAAAAAAGTAAATAATTAAAATAGTAAATAATGTCACATAAATATCTGAATTTCTCTTTCCACGGCATTTCTTGCACGGAATTGTGAAATTATAGTTTTCATTAAAAACAAAAAGAAAAAGAAACAAACGTGAATCCAAAAAGAAAACTATAACCCAATTGCCTTCTCTTCATAAATCAATTATCACAGCTTCTTAACGTCGTCACCACTCCAAAAACAAAACAAAAAACAAAAAAACAAAAAAACAAAAAAACAAAAAAACAAAAAAAAAAAAAAAAAAACTGATACACCTGTATATCTTTGGTTGACAATATCAACAGATGGCAACTTCTTAAGAAACAACTTGCCTTTATTTTATGTTTATTCCGCAAAAATATATATTACACAAACATCTCAACTTTTAGTCAATACAATTCTTACACGTAACTGTAAAATTCTGGTTAACTTAATTTAGAAGAAAAAAATAATCTACATGCCAATTATCATCTCCTTAGAGATATAATTGGCACACCCCACGGAAAAAAAAAAAAAAAAAAAAAAAGGAAATACACAGTTTAAGAGAAATAAAACAAGAGAAAAAAGGGGGAGGAAATTAGATTTGTTTACACTAACTATCTTCTATAATAATGAAAATTGATTATTAATCTTTTTGCTTCTTAAAAAAAAAAAATTTTTTTAAATACTAACAAACAAACACAGTTATTGCCTTTTGGCAACTTCTTAAGAAATTAAAACGTGTCTTTTTTATCTTATTTCTACCCCAGTGGACAACGATAGCTCCCGCGTTCCCTAGCTAGAAGTCCTTCCATGACAATCTTCCTCTTACACTCCGACGAATTCTCCGCCGGAGGCGGCGATTCAATACGATCATGATACTTAATCCTCCGAGGCATGAAGAAAAACCATGTGCAAGTGAAAAAAATAGCACAAATCTTTCCCCAAAAGACCAAGACCAAGAGGCTTATAAGCAATAACAACAAACCACTATCCTTTTGACTATACTGGTGATGAACATTTTCATGAGACTTCCTTGACCTGGTCCGTGTTGACCTAAACGGCGTCGTTTTGGTGACCGAGGATGAAGAACATGAGGGACACCGTGAATTAGAATTTGCAGCATTTACGGTAGAGGAAGATGTGGCTAGGGCAGAAACGCTATGCGAAATTCTTTTCCCGAAATCGAAATCGAATTCGAAATCGTCTTTGTTCGTAGAGCCGTGGTAATTGTACCTTGCATTCTCGCTCAAAAATTTACTTGAGGTTTTTTTATTTGATCTCACCTTCTTGATCTTCCTAGCCTGTGTCAAAATAAATTATGAGAACCAGAGTGAAACAGAAAATAATAATAATAATAATAATAATAATATTTTTATGAGACAAAGGGTACGTTAAAAAAAAAAAAAAAAAAAAAAACCTAAAAGAGAAACACAGATGGAAAATTGGTAAAAAGCTTTTATCCAATCTTGATCACAAGGAATAATAAAATTAGAAGATTTATCAATTGTTGGTCATATTAAACTAGAATAAAAAGCAAAAAAGTTTAAAATTAACAATAAAATAAAAATATATAAAACGAAGGGTTGTGACAAAAACCAAAAAGACAAACACAATTGGAAAATTGAGACAAAACTTATATCCAATCTAAATGACAAGGAACATTAAATTAGGGAACTTAATTTAACCTTTTTTTTTTTTTGGCCAATATTAGACGAAAAAGAAAAGAAAAAAGTTTAAAACGAAAAAAAAAAAAAAATCAATAGCACTTTTCGACGCGCTGAAACTGAAATAAGAAATAAGAAAACCGAAAATTTGGGAGAAATTAATATCCAAAATAATCAAAAGAAAAAAAAAATTAAGACATTAATCAAGTCAACTATCACCAAAGAGATGAACCAAAAAGCATATATATATATATATATATATATATAGCAAACAGGTATGGGAAATTTTCTTCAGTACTTCAAAGTATATATATACATCTATATATATATATATATATATAAACCAGATTTACGTACCAAGGATACTTCAAAAAACACGGCCTTCAAAACATCAGAAAGCCTACGACTACTAATTTTCTTTCCACGAAAATCCTCCTCCTTTTCTTCCGACGGCAGCGCCACGGTGTCGTTGGCCGGCGAAGCCTTCGGAAACACGGCCACGCTTTCCTTCTTTCTCTGTACCGCTATGTAGGCGAGGACCGGATCGCCTTCTCGGCCTGAACCGTCCGGTTCGAGCACTCCAACCGGTCTAAAACACATGAACAAATTGTTGCCCTTTGATCTCGTGGTCTTGTTCTTTGACTTGGTCTTCATGGTTTGGTTTGTGATTTTTTTTTTTTAATTAGTTTCCTTTTAGAGAGAGAGAGAGAGAGAAGAAGTGTATATATAGAGAGAGAGAAAGATTTGATTGGTATCGTATCGTGTTGTTTGGATGGCGAGAATTTAGAAGGTTTTGTGTGAATTGAGGGGTTTTATTTTGTCTTCGGTTGGTTTTACGTGGATTTGGGTGGGGGGTGTCATGGTTGTATTTGGATTTTGATCATGGGCCGGCGATGCCGCTTCTCTCTCTCTCTCTCTCTCTCTTTTTTTTTTTTTTTTTGGGAATAAGATAACGCTTCTCTCTTTGATTCCTCCGTTTTGGTGCTAAGAAGATGAAAATTAAAAAAATAAAAAATAAAAAATAAAAAATATTTTGGAGTAAGATTCCGCTAATGAAAATTAAAAAAATGAATAAAAATTAAAAATTAAAAACTTGCTGTCGACAATAATGAATTTATTAACCGGGTATCTTAATTTTAGATCCATATCCTCTATTTAATTTTTTGTGTCCGTGTATAACTAGTAACTGGTAAAACATGTTAAAAATTTAAAATACTTTATAATTATTTTTTTA
This sequence comes from Ficus microcarpa, assembly GCA_025413485.1. Lineage (NCBI taxonomy): Eukaryota > Viridiplantae > Streptophyta > Magnoliopsida > Rosales > Moraceae > Ficus > Ficus microcarpa. The sequence continues at coordinate 3,514,548 of CM046381.1, read as the reverse complement.
CCTTAAAAATAAAATTCTTTCAATGACTTGCCAAAATATAATTTATTAGACATATTTGAGATACCAAATTAATTAAACAGAAGATGCTGATTCCTTAATTTTCATCTCACATATATACATACATACATATATATCTCACATATACCCCTTTCAATCATAGGGTTCTTCCACTTTGTCCTACGAATTATAAAACTCTCTTTAACTACGATTTTTGATTTAATCTCACTTAATCCCTTTGTTACAATTTAATAGTCAAATCATAAGTATTAATTGTATCACTCAAAATACACTTCAAAAAAAATTGTATTACAAAAAAAAAAAAAAGAAAGAAATAAAGAAAAAGAAAAAGAATTCTACAATAGGCTGGAAGAAGTATTGCATTATTTTTAAAAAATTAAAAGTATGATACATCATAACAATTAAAAAAAATTTATACTATCAGATTTATATTAGGTTTTATTAATTTTTTACACTTTTTATTGTGATGGAATTTATCTAACGTTTACTACCATATTGATATATATATATATATATATATATTTTACGTTCCATTTTTTTTCATCTTTTCTTTTTATTAAATCTAGATGTGATGGATTTCAACTCTACACCTTTTGATAGAGTCAAGTGTGAAATTACTGCTAACTATGTTTGCTACCATTTTTTGTTTTTTAGGAAACTAAAATTGCATTTTTTGGCATCCAATAGAAAATGTCATTCCTTTCTTCGTTAAGCAACAATGATACATTACTACTTGTTTTGTATTAATTTTTTGTTATTTTGAAACCATGTTATTTTTTTTTCATTTCTTTTTTTTTTTTTACACAAAAACCGGAAAATTGGAAGAAATTAATATCCAAAATAATCAAAAGGAAAAAAATGAGACATTAATCAAGTCAAATATCACCAAAGAGATGAACCAAAAACCATGTTAAATTCTAGAATTGGATAAAAGTGTTTACTAATCTATCAAAGAATATATTTACTTAAGGAATTAAATTCATATCATACTGTTTACTTTTTAAAAGTTAGAAGGATTGTAAATATATTTACCGTAGTTACGAAATTATCCTTAAATGAAAAAAAAATTTAAATAAGAATAATGATATATTTTGTATAGAATTAGTTACTTCCTATTTTTTAGGGGAAGGAATTTTTTTTTGTAAGTGGTAGGCGGGAGACAAGTTTTCCATTATCAATGAAATTAATTCCCTATATATAGGTGGGACTCACATTATTTAATTTTTAAATACAAAAGTAAACACTAGAATTTAAAATCAGAAATTTAATTCTTTTCCTCAAATTGGATTACTCATTAATAAACATCCAGAGCTATAATTACATATAAATATATATATAATAATTTTTTTTAAACAAGAAAATTTATAGTATTTCAATCTATATGTTGTTTTTCTAGGTGCTATTACTACCCAATTTTTGAATGGTCCTAATTACTTTTTCCAAATATATTCCTGACAAATAATATAAATACTAAATTAAGGCAAGAATAAGAAAAGATTCCAAGGTTGCACTTGTACCAATTAGGAATGAAATTCTTATGTTGAAGTTAGTTGACTTTTTGAATTAAGGGTTTGTTTGGTGTTCGAGTTGAGTTTGAGATGAAATAAAATTTTTAAGTTGAAATTGGTTAACTTTTTTAAAAACCAGTTATAATTTTTGTTGACTTTTTTAGAAGAAGACAAAAAACCAGCATAAAGTATAGTTGAGTTCAAACTCAATTGTAATTCCAAACGTAGACAAATTATAAATTTTGTTGATTTTTTTAAGAACAAGATCAAAACTGAAATAGAATTGTTTGGTCTTTTTATTTATTTATTTATTTATTTATTTGCTCTTTAATGTAGGTGCTATTACTAACCAATTTTTGAATGGTCTTAATTACTTTTTCAGAATATATTCCTGTCAGATAATATAAAAGCTAAGGCAAGAAAAGACTTTAAGTTTTTTTTTTTTCTTTTTTTTTTTTAAAGGAAACAAAGTTACCTGCTTTAATACTTCAAGCTCCTTTGAGATACTCCCATAAAAGTTTTTTTTTTTTTTTTTTAAATTTCCTTGATTATACACACGACGTAAAAAATTGCAATATATCATTTTTTTTTTTTGAAATGCAATATCAATATATGATAAGATTCATTACCAGACTTTATAATGGTCAAGCTATTGTTAATTTAAATTAAATTATAGAGAGATTAAAAAATGAAAACACTATGTGTTTCTTTTTTTAGAGAAAAAAAAAAATGATGTTCTCTCTTTCTTTCTACTTTCTTTTTAACAGAATATTCTGTTCCCATTTTTTTATATATATAAAAAATATACAACAAAATAGTTGCTACAACTTATTGCGAAGCATTTTTTTTTTTTTTCTTTAGAAATATAGCAAAATCTAATTGGTGGAATTGAAATGCAGCATACATTTTAGAATATTTTACAGACAGCCAGTATGTGTGTATGTGTGTGTGTATATATATATATATATATATATTCACACGCACACGCACACGCATTGACTTGGACTTAGATGAATACTGATAAAAGTGGATTGACGACTTGGACTTTGCACAAAATAAACTTTGAATTCCATAATTCTTTTGAGTGTTACCTAAGCTAGAAAGAAATTAAAAAGAGGAAGAAGACGAAGAAGAAGAAGAAGAAGAACAAAATAATTGTTTTTCTGAGCTATTTAAAAGAAGGGAAAAAAAAAAAAAAAAAACCCTAAAACTACCGAGTATTAGTTTAAAATTTGAATAGTTTGGGGTCAAATACCAAAACAAGACTATTGTAATAAATAAAAGCTTCTCATAAAAAGAGGAATATAAATTAATGAGAAGTAAAAAAACTCTAGCAATAAGAGTAGACTTTATTGCCCGGTCCATGTGATGTTTTTTCCCCTTCTTGATATTTGTAGGTCCGTACAATAATTTATTATGACAGGTTATATCTGTACCCATAAAATTGATTCATTCTCCTTATTAATAAATATTTCCTTATATAAATTAGAAAATCTATATATTGCCAATTTTCACCCTATCATATACCCAGTTATTTTATTTTGAATTTTTTTAATAAAAAAATTTATAAATCTAACTGAGAAAAAAAAAAAAAAAAAAAAAAACTTTTTCATTGTACAAAGGAAACATAAAATTTATCGACTCTGATCTCCTATCACTCTTTTCTAGTCTGAAGGAGCCATTACCAAGGGATGCGACTTCGATTCTCACTACAATAAAATGCTCCTTCGACAATGTAATAGCAAGGAAATCTTTTTTTTTTTTCTTTAAAAAAATATGAAAAATTAGGTTGAGTCATTTTTTTAAACACCTAATCTAATAGATGATCAAACTTTTTTTTATTTAGCAGAATGACCATTTATGATTCTTCCAGATTTAGTCAATTATTGATCGACCAATAATCGATCAGTGATTGACTATGAAATTTGGTGATTTACATTATGATCAAACAATGATTTATCATAATCAATCACTAATTGATCAAATTAACAATATTTTTTGATCAAACACCGATTGAACATTTAAGAAAATTGATTGATCATTTTTTACAAAAGGACATTTTAACTAATTTTTAAAAAACTTTAACCATTTATTAAAAAAACTCTTAAAAAACTATTTAGCCATAAATCCCAAAAACTATCTAAGAAAAAACACCCATGACCATTTGTAATCTTGTTCATCCTTGACAAATTCCTAACCTCACCAATCTCTTAGATCGAATGAAGAAGATGAGATGTGGTTCTGAAGCATTGAAATAAGATCTATCGACCTTGCCGATAAAATTTAGGATTTTTAAAGGAGAAGTTACTATTAACTAAATATATTAAGTAAATTTTTTATTTCTAAAAGAACTAATTTTTTAACCAAAAAAAAAAAAAATACAATCTCTATTTATAACGAATATGTGGTATATTCATAAGGGTGTATTTTAAGGTTTTAACATAATTTTGTTTGACAAAGTCAAATTATAAAGATAGATTATGATTCGATAGGTGTATTTATAGATTCACGGGTTGCAAATATAATAATTCTTTATCATATATTTTAAGGAGAGGTAACTTTAGAAAACCATATCACTAACTCAACCTACTCCTCAATAGGTTGACATAATGCGAAGTACAATTGACTTGTGATACAAAATGAACATGTGAATCGCATTTTCATTAGGGTGAAACTTTTTAAACTTATTACTTATTTAGGGTCCGTTTGGTTCACCAGTTTGAGTTGGAATTTTAAGTTTAAATAGTAATTTTTGTTGACTTTTCAGAAAAGACAAAAAACTTTTTCAGAAAAGACAAAAACTGAGATAAAAAATTTAAAACGAACCGGTGAAATAAACGGTATCTTAATTTTATTTTTTTCTCGATTAACTCAGGTAACTTTTGTAAGAGTATATTGTATTAAAGAAGAGGGAGAGGAAGAGGAAGAAAAAATTATACAAAAATCGAATAATATATATATACAGACATGCGCCAACATCCTTCATGAAGGATGTCCTTCACCAACGTGGGCTGTTTTTGTTAGAAAATGTAAAGTAATTTGTTATAAAGCTGACAATATTTGTAGGTAATGTTGTTGTCTTAATTTATATGAAACTTTTCTTACCTATTGAAGTGGGTAAAAAACAATGACCGACTAGGTAAATTCGTAAATTAGTTTACTATTAGAGGTTATATTTATAATTAAAATAACATACATCATTTATTGTTTAAAGTAAATGTTCATATTATTATACTCTCAGACGACAACATAACATAAATGTGTAAGAGAATAACATTTAGGCATAACAAACCTAACATGATTTAATTTTTTATTAATACCACCTATATACAATGAAAACAATTATATACCAACTTCATAAAGAAAAAAAGATGAGGATACAATAAAACAACTAACAATTTTGAAACAGAGCATCGTTTGCCTTTTTTTTTTTTTTAATATAATTTTGTTTTCTTTTTTTAAGAGGAAATTCCATTCGACTTGATACAAACTAACAAAGAGTACAAATCACCCCACAATATATGAGATGTAAGCCTCTATTATGACCGGTTTCACTAGTAAATATTGACGATGATAATCATGATATATTTAATAAATATAACTATTCACTTACTTAACAATGAACAAAATGAGTGGTTCAATTCTTTTCCCCACCTCCTAAATAAATATAACTTTAATTTAATTAAAAATTTTCTTTTTTTCTTCAAACTAAATGTCCATAGTTATGATTTTTCAGATGATGTCATAACATATAATTAGCTAGAAAATAACATTAATATAGAACAAATATAATAGAATACAAATAGGGTTTTGTTCATCTCTTTACTTTGAACACATGAAAAAAAGAATAATCTCAAATTATATTTGAAATTGAAAAGTTATGACATTTTAAAACTTAAATACAAAAATATAGGAAATTTTTTTTATTAAAAAGAACCCAACATTTCATTATTCCTTTTAAACGGTCAAATTGACTATTTGACATTATTTAAATGGCATTCTAAATGTTACATTACCGTACACAAATTTAAATTACCTATCCAAATAAAATGACACACAGATGTTGTTAAATTGTGGTAGTATCCAATTCAAGAACATATGTACTATTGATGGCTATAATTAAATGTGTACAAATATATATATATATTGAATATAATATATGAAAATGATTTGATTTAATTTTAAGTTGAATGTCCATAGTCATAGATTTCCAGACCACAACATAACATTAATATATGTGATAATAACATTGGTATTGAGAATGCATAAAATGAATTTCCTATCAAAGTGGGAAAAAAATATCAAATTTATTAATATGAATTTTCTTTTAATTTTATCAAAAGGATATTTTAATAATTATATTAATAAGATAAATATTATTAAGATTAGTAACCATTATAAAAGCAATGAGATTGTTTCTCTTTGCATAATCCAACAGACAAGTAGACACTACAGAGGGAATTAATGACTATCATTTCTATTTCTTTACTTTACTTTCTAATTCTATCATCTTTTCTGTTACATTTCTTTACGGTTTAATAAACAATCCTAAAGAGAAATGAGAATCATTAGAAAAGTAGATAATTTAAAAAAACAAAAAATAAAAAACAAAACGCTTAAAAACACAAAGGAGATAAGTTGCGTGTGTGTATATATATGTGTGCGTGTGTGTGTATAAAATTAAGATAAATAAAGATAAAGAAAAACGCAGTGTCGTTTTCCTCCCTCTGTTTAATTTTAGACTAACCGGTTGGTAGAAAAGAACGCTTTTTCCTCTACATCATTGCCCTCAGAGTGATCACAGCCGTCAAATATTATGTGAACAGCCCACAACTAAAATGAAGGACATCCTTCTCGAAGGTGGAAGACGTTTGGATATAATCTTTCATAAAAAAAATTCTTCGCAAATATTTTCCTCTGAGCTATATGGCAGTTTCACTGTTTAACAGCTCAGTTCCTAAAAATTACAAATTAGGATTATAGTCTAATAAAATAATTTTTCATAAAAAAATTCTTCACACTATATGTGTATATATATTTTTAACTTGGAGTGAGAGATTTGACTACAACCACAATTTTTAACACTAATTTCTTGCCGAATTATTGGTAGTTTGATTGTTTGATAACTTGATTCTTAAAAATAAATGTAATTTATTCGTTTAGTCCCTGAACTATAATATTGTATTTTTTTGGTCCTTAAAATTTTAGTTTAAAATTTTAGTTTTGATAGTTTTGGTCCGTAACACTGAAAATTAACGAAAGATTTTATAAATTTAATAGAGATAATTGGATCACCGTCTAATATAACTAGAAAAACTTAAAACAAATTATTATGTTAAGTGCAAAATACTATAGTTTTATAGGTTTTTAATAGTAATAAAACTATTTTTTTTTATAAGTAGTAAAACGAATATTTTACACTTTCGGCTGTTTTACACTTTTAGTGAAATTGTCTCTACAAAAATTTCATGTATCATGGAATTGACACATGCCTACTTCTATCAAATTCCAAAATCTTTTATCAATTTTTAGTGTTAGAGAATTTACACGTTTAGTGCAATTATCTTGCTATTTACTTAAATTATTTTCATGAAAGTGTTATTTATTATAATTTCTGATTTTATATCGTAATAGAATCACTCGCCAATATTTTCTTTGGAGCCGTCGTTTGCAACGAAACTGCATGTCGTTTCTAATTCGACTGTCAATTCTCTCCATTCGGGTGTCGTGTGATTTAAAACGACATAAAGAATGGTTTGTGACATTCTGATGTCGTTTATGTGGATCACATGTCTTCTACAAGATTATGGCCTTAAACGTCATGTCGATTCTATCTTCAAGTCGTCCTAATGAGGGACACGATTGTCCATCCAAAGATATATATATATATATATATATATAAAACAATAATTTTTACCTTTTTTTTTTTTGCTAATATAATTTTTATCATTTGTTGGTGCGTTAAAGAGTCTCACCTGCCATGCGTTTGTTTCCCAAAAAAAAAAAAAAAAAAAGACTCTTATGTTTGGAAGTAAGACGACACACTGTTCATACCTTCCCCGTCGTTTAAACAGACTTCATGTCATTTGGTCGAAAAAGCCCTACGTAGTTGATAACTAAACTAATAAAGCCACTTGCAAAAAATGAAATAAAATAAAATAAAACTAGTAAAGCAAATAATCATATATGTCTATATATTAACAACAACTAAGATTATTTTTTTATTTCGTCCCAATCTTTTTTTTTTTTTTTTTTTCATATGGTCAAAGTAACTCTTCAAAGGGTATAATTTGATCTTTTTTATTTAAAAAAAAAATATTACAAGGACCTGTTTGGATCGCATACTCATTTTCAAACATTTTTTTTTTTTTTGAAATGAGAAAGTTGTTTCATTTCAATGATGAGATAACGTTTAGATGTGTAAAAAAATTTTCGTTTTGGAAAACAAAAGGAGTTTGGAAAGTTATAAAATAAGAATAAATGGTTCTGAGTAAAGTACAGTTGAAGAATTCAAAAGTATTTTAAAAGGATACTGTACAAACTATGTTTGAGAATTATATGTCAATTATTTTTCAAAATGAGAAGAATGATGAAAAAGTAAGGAAAAACATTTTCGTTACTTTTCCATTCATTTCCATATTGAACACACGATCCAAACAAGGGTAAAAATCTAACAAAAAATGTCATACTAATCAATCATGATTTACCGGGGAATTAAGTAAGAAATTTATATCATTAAATTTATCTGTGTCATATGTGATTCATTCTATTAAGTAAAAAATGATCAAATTGTACCATTTTAAAGAGCTTAAGTACCTTTACCTAAAAATAAAAAAATAAAAAAGGAAAAAAAAGAGACCAAATTATAGTTTTGTAAAAAGATTAGAGATCAAATGCGTAATTTATCTTCAAAACTTATGAAGTCAAAACATTTTCTCGAGAAAATGAAAAGAAAAATGGTATTGAGAAAATTAGGTGATATGTGACATAAATTTCTTAGGTTAATAAGATTCGTCCACTTTTTAGTTGTGTTAAGATAAGATATGAGTAACATTAATTGAAGCTTACAAATTTTTTTTTTTTGAACGAAGCTTACACTTGACTAACAAATGAAGTCCCCAAATTGCCTCAAAACCTTGGCTTTATCTTTTTAATTCTATTTCTCGAAACCTCAAAGCATTAGAAACATATTGTCAAATAGTCGTGGATATAGTTTAATGGTAATTTCACATATGACTCTATATAGAGTTTGAATTTGCTCACCTTTAAGTTCAAATATCACACATTAAAAAATAATTATTTTATAGAAAATATTAGAAATATCGACTCTATTGTGTATTGTTTTTTTTCCCCTGCAAATGGAAAATATAATCTAAACATGAAAGGCAATACAATACAATTCATATACAAAGCCTCCTACAATAGAATACTCAATATCAATAGAAAATCAGTAGTAAATTCAAATATTATGTAAGGAGAGAAACAACATGTACTAGATTCCACAATAGAAGACACCAAAAAGGTACTCAAAATATCGATCGAGCACAAATGATACTTTAACAAGTCCTCTATAATTGACAGAAATATTCAAATAACGGACAATAAGAAATCTGTAGCACAAAGGCTACATAATTAACTGCAAAGAAACAAATCTTGCAAATGAAAAACAAAACCAAATACTGACACCTAAACTTATCGGGATAAAAATCACCGTTATTATTAACATAAAATAACAAAAACCACAAGTCATAACATCAAAATACTAAGGAGAATGAGGTCCCCTAAATCGGAGGAAGAAAATGGCAAAAAAGGTAAGTAGTTGGAAAATACATGTCTCCAATGGCAGCAAAGACTGATGCACACACCATCACATGACTTGCATTCTCCCATGGATCAAAACCTCCAAAGGACAGGCCAAAACGATGACCAACATGGTTGAAACCACCTCACCACTAATGATAACCTAACCCTAGTCAAATTTCAATTTGATATCCCTCCCACTCCACAGGTGACATGAATCCTACTGTTAAATTTAGTATCCAATGATAGATTTGTTGATAAAATTTGATGACCAGATGCCTAGTAGTGTGCCGAACCTTTGGTCAAGAACACTTCTCTCTATCTCTCTCATTCACTCTCTTTTTTCCCAGAACCGGTTCTTTTTGTGATAGTAAATTGTAATTTTTATTAGTAGATGTAACTTTAAATTTTAATTGAAATAATATGTTTTAGAATTTTTTAGTTAAAAAGTGACAATTAATATACTATATGAATTAGTATTTAAAAATTGATATTATAGTTGTTTCAATTACCTTTTAGAGTATTTGGTCTAAATAGTCATTGAACTTTTCTGAAGATGACGGTTTGGTCATTCTTTTTTTAATTTTGGCTAAGAAGACCCTAAACTCTCTAAATGTTGGCAATCTTAATCATTTCCATCCAATATCGTTAAGTTTCTAATAGAATCTTGCTCAAGTAATTTTTAATAACAAGACCATAATACCCCTCTAATTTTCTCTTTCCCCTAAACTCTTCCAAAAATCCCCATTTCCCCCCTTCTCTACCTTTGCAGATCCAGTAATAACCTCCATCTCCGGCGTTACTATAGCCCCCTCTTTCTCCTTCGTCACCGAACTTAACCCCCCCAACCCCTAATCAATTGTTTTTTTTTTTAAATAATAAATAGATCAGAGCAAGCTAGATTCCCCTAAATTGCTGAACCCAAACCCCCCAACTCTATCGACAAATGTAGCTCCCACGTTTCCACCGCCGAAACTCAGGCCCCCATGTCTCTATCATCGAAACTCAAGGCCCTGCCCCCACTGCCAAAACCCAAGTTGTGACAAACTCAAGTCCCCCCCTGACCAGATCTGGGTTTGCGCTCCAACTCCGCAACGAACTCAGGTCCTCCCCCCGCCCTGGGTGTGCCCCCAATCTAGGTGTGCCCCCCTCCTTGGCCAATCAGAGAGAGAGAGTGCACCCACGTACCCCTACGCCGTGCCACCCTATCTTTGAAATGACTTGACTTTTCAAATCGTTAACTGGCTTATTTATTATTATTTAATTTAGTCGTAATACTTATTTGTGTTTGATTCTAAAAATACATATATTTTTTTTCATAAACCATATTCGTATTACAAAAGTTAAATTTACTAAAATTTTTAACTGAGAAAATTGAAAACCTCTAGATAATAGATATCCTATTCAAATTCGTATTTAGATAATATTTAAAAAGCTATAATTTCATGTAAGTTAAAAGGAAAAAGTTTAAAGTCTTTTTCTCACAAAATACTCCTACTAGTTTAGTAGTACCAAAATATTGGAAACATAGTTATAAATATAGTCGATATAAAATAATTTAAGAAGTCTAAATACAGAAAATTAAATTCGTGGTGGTATCCCACTCCCTTCCTTCATCGATTCTGCACAGCTTCGCTAGTCTATAAAACATCTAAGTAACAAGCTTCTTATCTGCGTTACTTACAGCACGAACATACACGTATAAGCTTTCACTCAACAAGTACAAACAATATCTTATAAAATATTTTTAATAAAATCATATCATCACACGTAACATCAAGAATGTTCAAAAAGGCATTGATTTATGTGTGTTTATTTATACTTCATTATATACATGTCTTATTTACTTAAGGGTCTCTATGTCGTACCCATATGCGCGCAACCAATGGAGAGTTGGGGGAGGACCCTCTAACAACCTCCAAGGTCATAACTTATAACTTTCGTTCTTATCATATCCTCTTACTAATTGAATGTTAGTACGATACTTAATTCTATTTTTCGTTAGTCTCATTCTTATTATTTATGACAATGTGTAGATTTACATGTCATTATACATATATTATTACGGCATATATATCTGTGAGGCATGTCGATCATATCAGTGCAAGAGAAATTATGCACATTAAATGTTTAATTAACGTAATATATATGACTCATATATATCATTTTATCAAGGCAAATCATAGAAAATATAAAACATCAATAACAAAAAACATTTTGTTCTATATTGTAGGTGAGGTTTATACTTACTTGTCTTATTTGCTTAAACTTTCTCAGTTGTACCTCCTACTACTCAAGTTTGAGAAATTGTCATGATTTAACAATATATCATTATTAGATGGAATCATAGTTATATAATTTTATTTATTTATTTATTTATTTATTTATTGTATAAATTAAAGTGAGCTTAATTTACTTATATTATCATTAACTTTAACACTCAATTCAAATTAATTATTAAGTATTAAATAAACTTATACTATTATTAATTAATTTAATTTAATTGATTAATTAATTAATTAACTAATTAATTAAGTAGTACTTAATTATTACATTATTTAATTGAATAATTATAATTAAATTACATAATTTTAATTAACTTATTAATAATTATATTGTTAATAATTTAATTATGTTACTTAAATATTCTTTCTTATATAATTAATGATTAATAATTATTAATTCTCATGTTAATAATTAATATTTGATCAATATCTAATTAATTATCCATAGTTATATTAACGATTATATTAATGATTAATGATTAATTAATTATATATTATAATTATGTGGTTACTTAACATATTAATCTTGTTTACACAGCTAATTTTCACTTATTAATTCTTATAATTAATTAATTATTCAGTTACTTTATTAATTACTAATTAACTTTTTAAGCATAATTATATTTTATCATATCTTTATTAGTTAATTAATTAATTAATTAATTAATTAATCACTCAAGATGACAAGGAGTCACCTAAGTGTATACCTCCATCTAGTATTAGACTTATAAGACCCAATCCCATTAGTTATAATAATTTAGTTGGACTAAGTTAGTTCCTTAATATAAGCCCAGTAACCCTCTAGTATACTTTATCTTAACCCATTTAAAACTTGTGATTCAACTTTATAAAATTAGGATTTTTTTCATATTATTTAATCATACACTTAATACCAACTCATTTCATAACCAAATATGTATATATGTTATGATTTACCCTTATGTCACATTTTAATGTTTAATTGTTTTATCGATGTGGGATCTTAACTTGTATGATTTTATTTAAATTATGAGTATAAGACATTTGATTTTCTATCTTTATAATTTGTTTTCCAAGATTTCAAGCATTTCAAATATTAATGTGAGCATTTTTCTAAGTGTTTAATGGTGAAACTTTAGTTTACCAGATTTCAATATAATATTATGTGATTTATTAAAATTTATGTATATATCTGTTTTAAATGCATGATATTTCATTTCGAAATTTAAGATATCTACTTTACAGATGTAAAGTTCTTTCCTTTAGTATTTGAGCGTTTCATGCCATAAACTTATATTTTGTTACTGTTAGTCCTACATATGTACCACAAGTCCAGAATCATGGGTAAACTCAGAAAAATCATAACAATTCACTTATAAGCCCAAATAAGGCAAAAGATATGTCATTGAAAAGCTTATAGTGTCTATTTCGTATAATAAGAACAGTTTTGTAAAATGGTATGGTTTACTAACTAAAAATATACAAAACCCATGGCTAATACAGGGTTCCAGCAAAAACTTTCAGTTCATAGTCCAAACTTGTAAAATTTACCAAAAACTACGCATTTATCTGTTCAAGGTGTATTACACATTGTTGGAAAGCTTAAAGAATCTAGTTTTTAGATCTACAACTTATAATCTAAAATTTTGAGGGTAAAAGGTTCGGAGTACATAAAACCTGTGGTTAGACTGTATCCCAGAGGTTCATTTTCTCTCTAGTTTTGTGTCACAACTTCAAATGTACATAACTTTAGACATACAAATGCAAACCAAGTGATTCTAAGTCTAAAAATGAAGTTTATCCTCTGTAAAATCTTATCATAAAATTTATTTTTCATACCAAATTTTCTCATGCATGCTATATTACCATAACAACTACAAGCTTGAACAAAATTCGTAGATTTTATCGAAATGCTCCGTGGATCCTTTAAGATATCGAACCTCTAAAGTTCTTCTCAAAACTTTTTCCTAGGTAAGAAGAAGTCTAAAATTAAGATTCTAACTAAACATCATGCTTTAGTTATATAAAAATTACTAAAATACAAAAAATACCACTAGGTTACCTCTAGTAAAATGTCCTCTAAGTCCGTTTCACATTTTTTTGAACTTGGTAATAGGGTTGCTTAGAACTTGAAAATGGAGGGAGGAAGGTGTTAGAGGGGTGTTCGAGATGGAGAATAGTGTTGGTGATTTTTTTTTCCTTTTGTTTTAAGCTTGGTGGTCGCTAAAGAAATTAGGGTTTTTGAACTTAATTTATGTGAAAATAAAATGAGTTGTTAGGGGCTTGTTTTCGCCAACTTTTACCTTAAAGGAGCAGTATTTTGAGGGGTAAAATTAAAAAAAATTTTGGCTGATTCTCCCCTTCATTGCCGCCACTTAAAGGGAGAGAGTTGGGTTGAAAATTTTGTTCAACAAAATGAAGACAAGGGGTCACTTTCACTTGTCTCTTCATTGCCGGCACTTTCACATGCATACACCACCTTCTTTTTTTTCTCATTTGTTCAAATTTCTTCTTGGCTCTTGATACAAAAATCGGGATCCCTTGGTGATTTTCTCATTTTCATTTTGTTCTTCTTTCTTCCAATTTTTTCATTATTAATCAAAAGTTGTCATCCTTATTTTCATTAATTGGATTTTTCATCACACCAATCCTTATCTTAAGCTCTCATTGGCACTTATCATCCAAAGTTTGGCCATTAATTTGCCTAGGATTTTTTAACATAAAATCTACACCATAGATTTCAAACTTAAGCACAATTTTTTATCAATCTTCCATCTTTAGATTTTTAAAGAGTAAATACTAATCACTCATTTTCTATCTATGTGACACTTTAATTTTCCAATCATACTATCAAAATTTAACTATTGATATTATCAAAATAAATACTAATATCATTAAATTGACATACTAATAAAATTCGGGGTTCTTCCTAAAATTAACATTATTCCTTTAATAAAACATAATAAATTTTTCGTATAAATTTATATGTTATTCAACTTATTTTTTATTTATTTAAAATTTCTCATTTAAATAGAGAAACTTAACATTGTTAAATTATCGACATCATCATACTGATGATACATATATAATCATTCATGATATTGAAATTTGATATCCATTAAAATAATTTATTAGAAGTATATTAATAAAGGAAATCTATAATAATAGTTTATGAATTAAGTTTATGAATTTCTAGGGCGTCACAACCTTGTCCCAATCTGAGTTAGCTTTCCTCCTCTGTGACAGACTCAGCCCCCCATAGCCAATCGGATTTCATCCCACTCCCTAGCCGATTAGAGAGAGAGAAAGATGGGGATGGGGAATTTTAATTATTTTATGATTTTTATTTTTATTAATTATTATTATATTATTAAAATATTTTTTAAATTGAATTATATGCATTGCACATGATTTCTTTCATTACAAACTTAATGGAATTGGACGGAAAGGATTATGATTGTTAACATTTAGAGAGTTTAAGTTTTTCTCGGCCAAAATTAAAAAAAAAAAAATAGGGATCAAAACGTTACTTTTCTGTGGCTCTTTGTGATGATCTTCAAGCCATGATGGCTAGGTTTTGGTGGGGAAGCGAAGGTGAGTCAAGGAAACTCCATTGGTGGAGGTGGGAAAAATTATGTCAGAGAAAAGAGGATGGTGGCTTAGGGTTTCGAGATGTTTCGGCTTTTAATCGAGCATTGGTTGCAAAGCAATCTTGGAGAATCCTACAATCTAGATTCTTTAGTTGCCCGAGTTTTAAAAGATAAGTACTTTAAAGAGGTTAGTCTTCTTGAGGCAAAAGCTAGAGGGGGTGCATCTTGTTTGTGGAGTTATATTTTATGGGGGCGAAATGTTATCAAACTTGGACTTCGACGTCGTATCGGGGATGGGCTTTTTACATGGGTTTTTGATGATCCTTGGCTCCCAAGACCTTCATCTTTTTGTGTGATTACTAAAAGGCCAGAAGGAGGTGATTCTCTGATGGTGGCTGATTTGATGTTGGAAGGGCACCGCGTCTGGGATAAGAGCAAGATTGAAAATACTCTTTGGCCAGTTGACCAAGAGCTTATTAAAGGTATTCCTCTAGGTAATGGAGTAGGAGGTGATAAATGAGCTTGGCATTTTGACTCCAAAGGCCTTTATAAGGTTCGTTCTGGGTATATCGGGGATGGGCTTTCTCCATGGATTTTTGATGATCCTTGGCTCCCAAGACCTTCATATTTTCGTGTGATTACTAAAAGGCCAGAAGGAGGTGATTCTCTGATGGTGGCTGATTTGATGTTGGAAGGGCACCGTGTCTGGGATAAGGGCAAGATTGAAAATACTCTTTGGCCAGTTGACCAAGAGCTTATTAAAGGTATTCCTCTAGGTAATGGAGTAAGAGGTGATAAATGGGCTTGGCATTTTGACTCCAAAGGCCTTTATAAGGTTCGTTCTGGGTATAGGGCAATTATGGAGTCTAAGCGAATAGAGTCCTCTTCCATTGTCAATTTGGATGTTTCTTGGTGGAGAAAGATGTGGAGTTTACTGATTCCTCCCAAAGTCAGGCTGTTCGTGTGGCGTGCTTTGCATGAGATTCTTCCAACGATGGTGTCCTTGAGAGCTAGAGGTATTGTTTGTGATGCTGTTTGTCCAAGATGTAAAGATGGGATGGAATCCACCTTACACGCTATTTTCGATTGCTCGCCGTTGCAAGCGGTGTGGAGGATGTCTCGGTTTTGGAAGGTGATAGAGAACAGGAGGGTCCTCCCATTTGCGGATTTTTTAAAAAGTGTGAAGTCAGAGATTCCTACGGAGGATTTTGCTCTGGTATGTTGGTTAGCGTGGAAATTGTGGTGTGAGAGAAACAAGGTTATTCATAGGGGAGAGAATGGAGATCCGTACGCCATTCTTCATCTGGGTATTGCCAATTATGGTGAATGACAGGTTTTGAACCATGTTTCGGCCCAATTATAGGAAGTAGGCTCAGATGTTTGGTTACTCCCTCAATCGGGATATCTCAAGCTAAATGTCGATGCATCGATCTTACCAAAGGGGGATCATATTGGCATAGGTGTTGTCATCCGGGATGAGAAAGGGATAATATTAGGAGCATTGGCAAAATCAATAGAGGGGCCTTTTCCCCCCTTTTTGACTGAGTGTATAGCCCTTCATGATGGCCCAATGCTTGCGAAGGAATTTGAGCGTGTTACCCTTGTGGTGGAAACTGACACAATTAATGTTGTGTCAGCTGTTGCGGATAATCAGGAGCTTTCTGTAAAAGGTCCGATTCTAGAAGATATTAAACAATTGCTTGTCCAGTTGTGGAGTATAGGTGTTCATCACATTTGCCGTAGTGCTAATCATGTTGCTCATCTTTTAGCTAGATTTGGTTTTAATTCTAATTGTACGTGTGGATTTGTGAGACTCCTATGATAGTCTGTAATGCTGTCTCTTTTGATGCTATTGTTTAATAAAATGATTCCTATTCAAAAAAAAAAAAACAAAAAACAAAAAACAAAAAGCAAGCATTAGAAACGTGACTCTTTTGTTCCGATTCAAGTTAAAAATAAAATCGGCACCTCCCCTTTAAAAAAAAAAAAAAAAAACAAAAGAAGAAAAAAAAATTGCAATCACACTCGCTCTCTCCGTATTCCAGGAGACTCTCTCTCTCTCTCTCTCTCTCTGTGTATTCTAAGAGAAGAGACTTGACTGACGTTAAATCCAGCTTAGGGCAAAGCAAAGAACATATTCTCTCCCTTTTCTTTTTCTTCTTCTTCG
Organism: Ficus microcarpa; assembly: GCA_025413485.1. NCBI lineage: Eukaryota > Viridiplantae > Streptophyta > Magnoliopsida > Rosales > Moraceae > Ficus > Ficus microcarpa. The sequence continues at coordinate 3,497,201 of CM046381.1, read as the reverse complement.
TCTTCTTCTTCATTTTGTCTCGATTTCCGTGATTCTGCAGAGCGATGGTAGAGCCCATGGAAGTCCTCCGATCCAATCTCTCCCGGGTTCGGATCCCCGAGCCCACCAACCGTATCTACAAGCAGGAATGCTGCTTATCCTTCGACACTCCGGTATTCTCTTCTTCCTCTTCTGTTTGGCTTCCGAGAAAGTTCGCGACTTCAGTTTTGCCGCAATACTTTGATGATCGATTTTTCCCTTTCTTTTTTTCTTTTTTTTGTTTTTTTTGGAATTTGTTGGTTTTGTTCTTGTTTTTTTTGTAAGAATCCCTAGTTTTCTCCGTGTTCAATCTAAAATGATTAGCGTTTTTGATAGTTTTGCGTACTTGATTACCGTTTGGGAACTGGTAAAGTGTGGAAAGAAAGTGCCTAGAAAATGCTACGCTCAATTTAGGCTTAATTCTCTGCTTATTTTCTTTCAGTATTCTGAGTTCAATCCGTGGCCAAAGTAGAAAATAGCGTGTTTGAATTGGTTTAGGAAATGCGTGATATACTACAGCTAATTTTGGCTTAATCAGAGAATATATATTTATATACATGTGTGTATGTGTGTTACATTTTGCAGTGTGGGGTGTAATATGACATTTATTTTACAATAAAATGATTCTGTAACTCATCTATCACTGATTCGTCTGATTCAGAGTTAGCACCGATCCTTATCTAAAATCCTCCCAAGCCTGGTGGGCTGAGTCCTATCAACCAGATACGTTGCTCCAACAGCGAGCACGTTGAGATTGCGTTTTCCTTTGCTGGCTAGATGTATAAGTGAAAGTTTATGTAGTTAGTTGATTTTAGAATTAAGGTCAGGTTAACAGCCCCTATTTCTACACTTTATAGTGTATACTAGTCTTTTATGAAGGAACGAAGGAGAATTGATAGAGAAATGCATATTATTAAGGCTCGAGTTTCTTGGCGCTACTTCATTATGTTCGTTTGAATTCTATCCTTTTTTTAGCTTTTTGAGTTTGAAGGAGTTGTCATCTTTGTTGGTGCCAATTTTGGTTGTCTTTCACTGTTAAAACCATTTTGAATGTTTGAGATGTATGAGTAAAAGAGTTTTTTGGTGATATTTTAGCATCCTTGCTCTATTGAAGCGTTGTACTGCTCAAAGTTTTCTCTTTTCTTATCGGTGTTCTTTTAATGTGTCTCAGAAATCAGAAGGTGGCTTGTTTGTCGACATGAGTACATTTCTTGCTTTTGGAAAGGAATTTGTTGGTTGGAATTATGAGAAGACTGGAAACCCTGTTTATTTGCATATAAAGCAAACAAAAAAGTTGGTTCCCGAAGATAGGCCTTTGAAGAAACCTACACTACTGGCTATAGGTAAGTTAATCAATACATCTATTGTTAGATTTTTGGACATTAGTTAATTAATAAATAATATACTTATGTACTTGGTTTATTAACTTTAGGCCCAACTAGCACTCTTTTATGTGCTCAGTTTTTTGCCCTTATTTATAGAACAACATGGTTTGATCCTTTTGGTATTTATTTGTAGGTGTTGATGGTGGATTTGACAACAATGAGGTTGAATATGAAGAGACGTACAGTATAGTCATACTGCCCGATTATGTAACTCTTCCTTTTCCTTCTGTGGAGTTGCCAGAGAAGGTGATTATTTCCTTTTTAATTTTTTAACTTTAATATGATTGATGGAAGAAATAACAAAGGTACCATCTCAATTTTAAACAATAATATGATGTCGGAATCATATTACAGGTAAGGTTGGCAGTTGATGCCATTTTAAGGGCTGAAGGTGCTGAGAGGAAAGAGCAAGTTGCAGCCTGGACAGCTGATAAAAAGCAAACTAGTGCATATGCAATGAATTTGCAACAAATTGATAATGGTGTTATTGTTCCTCCATCTGGGTGGAAATGTGCCAAGTGTGATAAGACAGAAAATCTTTGGCTGAATCTAACAGATGGAACGATTCTCTGTGGGCGGAGAAATTGGGATGGGACTGGTGGCAACAACCACGCTGTTGAGCATTATAAGGAAACAGGCCATCCTCTTGCAGTAAAACTGGGGACAATTACCGCTGATTTGGAAGGAGCAGGTAATGTTACTTTGTGTAGAAGACTGGTGGTGTTTGAATATCTTTGGAGCATTTATAGATCATTAACGGGATGGGATCTGCTATATTCAACTTTGTTAACCGTTTTATATTGCTCATAAATTGCATTCTAGTGTTTATACCATACTTATGATGAACAATAAGCTTCAATAATTAGAATTAGAAACGTTCTCTGTTGCCTACAAACACCAGCATGCTGCCGACAACTCTAGGCTGTGCCCGTCTTAGTTGTTTAGTGTGCTGTATGTGTTCATCTTGTATGTTAGTTTATCTCTGAAGGTTTTGTATTTTATTTATATATCAAGCCGTAATGACGAGTATCATATTGTGGCAGCTCAGATGTTTACTCTTACCCAGAGGACAATAGTGTTTTGGATCCACTTTTAGCACAACATCTGGCATTTTTTGGCATTGATTTTTCATCGCTACAGAAGGTTAGTAGTTTGTACATCTTCAAACCAATTTTTATGACTACTTTTTGGCCAGTATTCAATTTTTGTTTTCTATAGGTTGCTAGTTCTGTGGAATGGTTCTACTTGAAGACAGATAATATGTGTAGCGGCTAGATGACTTGTGGAATGTCAATCTAACCCTTTTTCATCCATGTATTTAATTGTACTGGGAATTAAGGGTATCTATGTAAATGCCTTATGCTTAGCTTTTGAGACAAACGATTTGTGGTGAAAGAAAGAATTTAAGCGTTAATAAAAGGATTTCTTTGTTATTCCATTTATTTAGAATGCTTAACTTGTTGTAGAGCTGTAAGTTTCTTAAAGCTTTCTACAATTCTCATCTTTGAACAAAGCTTTGAAGCAATATCAAATGAACAAAATTTGTATTTCTAATTTTATGGAACTCCTACTTTCCTTTTTATATCGGGACAAGGGTTGATGAAGTCTTGAAAAACCAAAGAATTGATCCTGGTAAACTATGCATGTAGGTTGTTGTATGTTTGAATAATCATGCTTACAATTACATTCTTGTTTTCAGACAGAAATGACTACTGCTGAAAGAGAACTTGACCAGAATACCAATTTTGATTGGAACCGAATTCAAGAAAGTGGGCAGGATGTAGACCCTATTTGTGGACCTGGTTACACAGGGCTTGTTAATCTTGGAAATAGGTAAGTTTTGTACAACCGAAGTGCTGCTTGGACTACCTTATTTGTTTCTCATTTTTTTTTTCTTGCAGCTGCTACCTGGCAGCAACTATGCAAGTCGTGTTCTCAACACACTCCTTCTACACACGGTTGGTTATTATTATTCTTATTGTTGTTGTTATTCAAAATATGGAAACTAGTATGTCTACCGTTTTGTGTAATTCTTATGCTTGTTTACTAACCTCTTCTTGTCATGACTGTGATTTTGGCAGATACTACAAGAATCAAACGTTGAAAAGTGCTTTTGCGACAGCTCCTGCTGATCCCACTGTAGACCTGAATATGCAGTTGTAAGTAGCTTGAACATATTATTTCGGAAAAAGAAAAGGAACAGAAAAGGAGGAAAAGAATGAAAGTAGTAACCACGTTTACAAAGCAGTTCTCATGATTGCCCGACATAGAAATCATGTGTGTTCATTACGATTCTGTATTGTATGACAGAACGAAGCTGGGACATGGTTTGCTCTCTGGAAAATACTCTCTTCCATCTCAGGAGGTATATAAACTATCTAAATAAATTTTTCTTTGCAAATAATTTCTGCATCTTATTCTTTCATTTATTTTTTTAACATTATCTTAAATCTTATCCAGGAAAAGGATCATACAAATGCTTCTACACCAACAGCTACTGCCGTGAGTTTTTCCCTAGTTATCTGTTGTTCCTCAAAATTTTCATTTCCCTGGTGTGAGTTTTTGCTTGTTCTGAAATCCACCTTAGTATTGGTTGCTGTCCTATCGTTGACTATTTCTATATTCGTCTGAATTTGTTTACTATTTGCGCATTGATTTTTCTCAATTTGCATGCATTTCACAATCCACATTGGTGTGTGCACTGTGCACTTTGATGATTCCCCTTTGATTGTTTTATTTTTTTTCTTGGTTTTTCCACTTTCTACCAATATCAGAAACAAGAAGGGATACCGCCTCGTATGTTCAAAGCTGTTATTGCTGCTAGTCATCCCGAGTTTTCTACCATGAGACAGCAGGTACATTTACCATCCTTCAAATTTTAATGAATCAGATATGTATCTGGCAGATGATACTTGTTAGAGCTCACAAGTATATGCACTTTTGGAACTATCTTCTCAGGTTTACCTTCATATGCATTTTTCCCCGGAAATTCACCTATTTAATTTACGAGTTCTGCATATTTGCTTTATTAATGCGTGAAATAAATTCTATTTAGGATGCATTGGAGTTTTTCCTACATTTTCTTGATCAAGTCGAGCGAGCTAATGGTGGGAAACCTGAGGTTGATCCTGCAAGGTGTTTCAAGTTTGGTATTGAAGACCGTATTCTATGCTCATCTTCTGGAAAAGTTGCTTACAATAGAAGGCTTGACTACATTCTTTCTCTAAATATCCCATTGCATGAAGCTACTAATAAAGGTGAGTTTGTTGTGGTTGCTTCCTATTTATGCAATTTATATCGTGTTGATGATTTATATTTGATATTGCAGAGGAACTTGAAGCCTTTAATAAACTGAAAGCAGAAAAAATTTCCGAAGGGAAAGAAGTGTAAGTTCACGTTGTTCTGCTGCTTACTTTCTACACTGGATTATTATTTTTTAACCTGCTTTACTTGGAACTATATTGCGCAATTAAACATAACTATATTGTGTTACTTGTATTTGTTTGGCAGATCTACTGATGAGATTGTACGTCCAAGGGTGCCTCTAGAGGCATGTCTTGCTAGCTTTTCATCTCCTGAAGAGATACATGACTTCTACAGTACTGCGTTGAAGACTAAGACAACAGCTGTCAAGTAAGTTTTGTTGTATTCCAATGCTCTTAATAAAGTTAAAGATAATATTGATTATTGCTAGAATTTGATTTCCTCAGTAATTGATTGCATAGTTCCACAAACTCTATAGAATCATAAGCCAAGAAAAGAAAGTAAAACTTATAACCTTTGGGCGTTTTCCAAAGTCCTCTATGAATATTGAGATCAGTTTTCTTTTTTGTTTCCGTTTCCTCACAATATAGCAACTAAACACTAATTCAAGATCATATCTAAAATGAACACCTTGGGAAACTTGCAAGTCCATTTATACAGCACCAAACAACACCTTTAAAATCTGTCCCAATATGGAGCATTTAGAGAGATGAATTCAAACCAAAAACAATAAGAAATAGGTCATCCCCTTCCTCTCTATTTTCAGTTGTGTTTGCTAACGTTTTAGAAATGGTCTCGCACAAAATCTTTGACATTCATTTTGGAACCTATTTCGGGAAAAAAAAAAAAAAATTTGTTTAGCAGCAAGGGAGGAAATTAAAAACATAAAAGAAAACCAATCTCCAATTTTATATAGAGGAATTTGGAAAATGCCCAAAAGTTCTTTTCCCTTTTCCATTTCATTTTCTAGGAACATAACCAAATAGAGTTCATGTTTTTCTTTATACTGAAAACAATCTCTCTAGAAAAACAACCCAATGCATTTTTAGAAACGGTCTTGGCACCATTCCCAAAATTCCTGTTTCCATTTTCACACGCACAATGAAACCATTTTGAAAATAACCAAACTGAATTTCCTATATCTATTTAAGAAAACCGACATGCATGTGCCTCTAAGTATATGTAGGAAAGTGGGATTGTGTCTCGTTAGATTGGTTAAGTGGTTGAAAATCAATAATGCCGAGGAAAATCCAAGTTACTCGTAGAGATACTTGTTTATCCAACTGACAAATTGGAAAAAGGGTGTTAGTTGCCATACAAGTGCACAGAATATTTCAGAGGCCAAGACAGGAATGTAGTTCACAATCTTCTGTACACCAATTTTTGCCGTACAAAGAAATTTTATGCCAGAAATCGTTGTTGCTCTTCTTCAACGTAATGAAGACTCGCTATTTTTTTTACCATCCATTCTTGGATGCCTTACAGGACTGCAGGTTTGACTTCATTCCCTGATTATCTAGTTTTGCACATGCGGAAATTTGTGATGGAAGAGGGCTGGGTGCCAAAAAAGCTAGGTATTTGAATTCTGTGGTTTCTTTCAAGTTTTATTTCCTCCTTTTCCTTTGAACTTTTGGACACTCACTATTCATTGTACCTTTCAATCCAGATGTCTATATACATGTACCAGATGTAATAGATATTAGTCACATGCGCAGCAAGGGATTACAACCAGGAGAGGAGCTGTTGCCAGAGGGTGGTAGGCATTCTTACATTTTAGCACTCGTAAATTATCTCCTTGGATTAATAACTGAATGTGAGATTCTCTTGAAAATCTTTATATGAATTGCTCAGTTCCTGGAGATGAGGCTGAACCAAACAAGCCTTTTGCCAATGAGGGTATTGTCACCCAGCTCGTTTCAATGGGGTTTAATAATCTTCATTGTCAAAAGGCTGCCATTAACACCTCAAATGCTGGAGTGGAAGAGGCCATGAATTGGCTACTTTCCCACATGGATGATCCAGGTAATTAAAATTTTCTCGACTGTTCGCATTCGATCTTCAATTTGGACTGTTGTCCTGCTGTGCTGTTGTAACCATAGTAACTGACATTTGATACTCTTTTTTCCAGATATAGATGCTCCTATATCCCAAGGTGGTGAAATCGTGGTGGACCAATCAAAACTTGATGTGTTGATTTCATTTGGATTTTCAGAGGAAACTGCCCGGAAGGCACTGAAGGCTTCGGTAATTTTCCACATATTGATTACATTTCGTTTTGAGTAACCTTGTGGCTGGAAAACCTTGTTCTATCAGGGGCATGCTCGTTACATGTCTAATGTATCAACGATTTTGGTTTTCAGGGCGGTGACATTGAGAAAGCAACAGATTGGATATTCAACAATCCTGATGCTTCTGCTTCATCAGACATGGATGCTACAACATCAAACCCAACTTCTAGTCCTGCTGATGTTGGACTACCTGACGGAGGAGGGAGTTAGTATCTTAATGCAAATTCACTAGTTTTCATGGTTTGGGATAAACACTGTTCAAACACATTAAGGGACGGATTGTTAAAAACAGTATTAGCTGACAGATGAAGTAATTGGCACACAGAATCTAGGAAAGACCAGTGTTTGGCAACTCGCGGAAATATAACGGTCTTCTTATTACCAGATAAAAAGATTCTTTTGCTAATTTCTGAACTTGTTCGGTTGTCTTTGTGCAGGATACAAACTTATGGGAATCGTTAGCCACATCGGAACCTCTACTCAATGCGGCCACTACGTAGCTCACATATTCAAGGATGGGAGATGGGTAATTTTTAATGATGACAAGGTTGGGGCTTCGATTAACCCTCCCAAGGACATGGGATATTTGTACTTCTTTGAGAGGCTTAGCAGTTGAGATTTTCGACATTAATGCAAAAAGATGTAGGAGAGAATAGTGGAAAATTTTGCAGAAACGCAGCAAACTAAATTCATGTGCACTTTGGTCTGATGTAGCTTGGGATTTTGGGGATGGCCCGTTGTCCCTAGGGTGGTTATTGATTTCCTATAAGCTACATTCTGTTTTTGTTGCTGCATTTGCTTGGTATATCTATCTCTTTGGTAGCGGCGGCGGCGGTGGTTTTTATTACCTTTCTTTTTTCATCATCTTAGAATTAAAATTCCCTCGTTGAATTTATACCTTCCAAAAATTCATCCGGTGATTTGAGCAATGAGACAATTTCTTGACGTGATTTTTAAGCCCTCTTTCCCGCGATAGATTTTTTTGGCCATTTCTCCTGCTTTTTCATGTCGTCGTGTGCTTTGGAATCATGCTTTTGAATTATGGATAGGATTTATTTATTTATTTATTTATTTTTGTTTTTGGTTAAGTAATTTCTTCTTGTGTTAATATAATGCCACATCCATCGAATTTCTTAACGACTACTTTCAAGCACCGGTGTTGTATCTTTCAACATAAAAAACTAGACAGTTTATTCACATAGGATCTAAGTTGCTTGTCATTAATCCAAAATTCTCTTTTTTGACGAAAAAAACGAATATTAAAAGTGTGATCTTTGTCCTGTAAAAGAAGTCCTTGTTGAAAGTGAGACTGATAGACAAGAAATATATTTTTTTCTTTTAATGTTCTTTATTGTCATTCTTTCGGTTTCTGTTGGAAGCCAAACTGCTCATCTTAGCCATCCTCAGCCATGTACGGTATCTCTATCCTCCTCCATTTTCACCTTCCTATGATCGAACTGTTCGGATGTCTCCCGCTCGTACTCACCTTTTTGGTTTGGATTCGTTCTTCTGGACGCCACTTTCGATAACGAGTGTCAGTTCAGTGCACAAAATTATCCCTAGGGGTCAAAACAGATCTCTCTATATGGCTTTCATAAAATATGGAATATTGTCCCAACCCCCCCCCCCCCCCCCCCCCCCAAAAAAAGAAAAAAATAAAAAAATAAAAAATATAGGTAAGGCTCTTATTCAATCAGCTAATCTTGAAAAATCTCAAGACTTTCTCAAATTAGTTGCTGTTCGAACAATTTCGTTGAAGTTACCCTCATGAACAAATCTCCAAGCTACCTCGGGATACAAATATTTAGTAGGTGTTTCAGTTGGTGCAAGAAGAGCAAATTTCTATAACCCCATGCACGCGTAGATTCAGTAAACAATGTCTCATTCAAAATCGGGAAAGAACTTCGAAAATCTGCTTACAAAGAATACTAAAACACGAATCGATACGCAAGTCATGATCCTCAATCACACTATTCTACTCTTATCTACTCTCTCTCCGAGTTCGCTCTTCCATAACAAACGATAAAGTTTATAGCCGTATCAGATGACGGTGCAGCGACAGCTGCAGCATTTCGGAAGCGAACCGTTATTGTGGGATTGGACTTGGTCCGGCTCTGTCTCTGGTACCACGTCTTCGTTTGGCATTGGCACCGCCTCGTCTCTAGCCGTTAGCTCAAAAAGGTAGTTATACAGTGGGCTCCAATCCGTATCGTTGGCTCTCCACCGAAGTCGAAAACTAAACTGCACTTCCTCGCTATCTTCTGCCATCTTCGGTATCTCGGGCACCTGATACATGTCCTCCAATATGTTCTTCCCTTGATCTTGTTGTTCTTCTCTGTCTTCCACAATCTCCCACATTTTCCCTTTCCCTTTTTCAAATGGCGATGCCGGTGGGTTTCCTCTGATGCGTAACTTCGGTACTGATAAATACGATGCTTGTCCTCTGACAATGCCGCTGTATTGCCGTCCCGCTTGTATCTTAAACGACGGACTAGATGAGTTCTCCGGCACAGCACCTTCAATCATAAGGTTCAAATCATGGCACAAACGAATCATACGCTCCGTGCAGGCATCTATACTCCTCTGAACCTAAAAATGTTCACAAAAGAAAAACAAAAATCCGATAAGAGTCACTCGACTTCCTGCGAATCAGAATTATATCGACTTGTTTTAGATGAACTTAGGAGCTTACCTCTAGGAAGTTCCTTTCAAAAATTATTTGAGTAAGAAATTCGAGAATTTTCCCAGGATAAAGATAGTCGGAAGCTGCAAAAAAAGCCGATAGTGCAATAACTGATGGCCTAATTTCTGTGATCCATATGCCTGCATCGAAAAATCTGAATGTTTCGAATTTACTTTCTCAACAATTTTGAGAAAAGGAAATTTTCAATATTCGGAGAGTTTACCGTCTTGCGCATGTACAATGATCTCGCAGATAGTTCTAGGCCGGAATCCATGCTTGGCTTTGAGCTTATCACAAAAGTATGGCACGAAGCAGAACGGCGTCACGGCACGCATATTCCAATTAAGTTCGTTGAGAATGCTAATCTCCATGGAAACCAGTTGCTCCAGCGGAATTTCGGTGAGTTCTGGTCTCTCCGCCTGTTCAGAAACAAAGGCTTAAATCAAAATCCCTTTTTAAAGAATGAACCAAATGCCTAACTGACTTCATTTTAAAGAATACGAAAAACACGAGACATCGAGAAATGAAGTTAACCAAAAACCCGGGCGTTGTGATATATAAGCCCTTCATTTTCCCGGCAATTATAAGGCAAGCGACAGCGATGACATCCACGTCGTGTTGATTTAACCTTGGATAATCCTGTTTGAAAGCAGAATATGGATCGAAAGATACGACGATGATGAAATCGAAAAGTTTCGAAGGTGTTGAATTCACCATACCAGTACAGGATCTTTCCTCGACATGTAACGATCGAAATAGTTCATGGCAAGATACGCTATGAACGGAAAGTTGTCGCATTGCCCGTGCTGCAAAAGATCAAGAAAAAAGATTTGATCAAAATATTTGTATTGGTGTCGAAAACAGAATCGAAGCACAAAGTATTTGTGTCAAGAAACGAACTTACTTTGGAAATTAGAAGCACAGCCCTGTCTCGAAACAGAGAGGCGTCTCTGTTTTTTGAGTAACCGGTTGCCGCCATATAGGAAGATTCGAGCTCGAAGTACTTATCGTATTTACTTTCCTCTTCCTCGGTAGGAAGTGGAGTGAAAGGATTGAAATGCGGTTCTTGATGCGTCATGTTTTGATTAAGTTCGACTTCATCCATGGGAATTGGGAAGAAGGGATTTTAATGCACTTTTTTTCCCTTGATGTACGTGAAAGGATTAGGAGAGTCAGAAGTGTTTGGTTGCAAAGAAAATGAAAGAAAATGTGTGAGATTCTGCTCTGGGGTTTGTCGGAGGAAATTTCTGTTGGTTCTTTGAAGAGTCTTTCTCTATAGGCTAGTTTCTTTTTTGCTTTGAGCTGTCTTGGTTGTTATTCTCGTTAGTTAGTTGGTGTTTATTTTATTTTTATTTTTATTTTTTATTTTATTTTATTTTATTTTTTGTGCTATTCTCGTTTCTTTACTGAATCTTCTCTCGTGTTGGTATTCACGGTTAAACACAAGTTTTGGGCCCATTAATGATGGTGGGCCCATTAATGATGGCCCCAAAATGCAAATGCAAAAAGGTTGGACAAAATCAATTTTTATGAAAAATTATTACATATTAAATTTAGAGAAAATTATCCAAAAAACCATATATATTTTTTCATCTATTGATCAATATGACAAATTCTTCCATCTTGACCAATATGACACAAACTTTAATTTATTTTAGTTTAATTTTGTATCATATGGTTTTAATATTAGTATATTTTATTACGTTGGTGCATTGGTCTTTAAATTTATGTCATTTATGTATTTTACCCAATAATTTAAGGAAAATACCAAGGTTTTAAAATAGTTAAAGAATTTACTATGTAAACAGAAAATTTACTATGTAAACAACAAATTTATCAGATAAATATGATTGCAGGCATAGACTAATGGTGATAACATGCTTGGCTACA
>CM046381.1:3473282-3485573 GCA_025413485.1 Ficus microcarpa | reverse complement strand
CCTAAAAATTTAGAGCTCGAATCCCCTACTATCAAGTTAAAAAAAAATTGTTAGGTAAATATCATATTCAGAGGAAGTAAATATATATTTTACTCACGCGAAAAAGACGTTCTAGACTTGATTTCTATAATTGCTTGAAACATCTTGGAATTTCTGAGTGGCTACTTATTTCAAAAAATTTTTCGACCCCTACGTTTTCTCGGTTCGAACCAAGGCCAAGTTCGGCCTATGGTTTCCCAAAACGAGCCTAAAAAATCAGACTAAAAGCAACCCATTTCTAGTGACATCAACCTTCGGTTTACTCATCCATTCTAATCATAGCTCATCTTATTTCATCTTTATATGCTTTCTTTTAGGTCTTAGATTTCTATAATGGTGTCCCAAGTCCAAACATGCATTCTTATACTCATAAAGTGTCATCTTTTTATGCTTCATGAAAATCACATCTTAGGCCAAACCATGTTAATGTCATACATAAAAGGGTGATTGCTTCAATTCACCAACATAAAAATCATGCCTTGATCATCCTAGATTAAAAGGGTACCATAACATGTCATCTTATGAATATTAAAGGACTAAGAAACTAATGAAAACTCCTTGTTGGATCATGGAACATACTTAGAACATAAAATACAATATTCCATACATATTTCCATGAGAAATGAAGAAACTTTTTATACCTCAACACTTAGTAAGATGATGGACTCTACTTAGATTCTCACCACTTCTCAAACCTAGTAACAAAATGACATGAAGAAAAAAGTTTCCAAGTCACCTTAGCTTGGGAAAAACGTGGAATAGTGAGGGAGAATGAATAGTATTTTCACAATACCCAGGAGATAGATTTCTTATTCTAAGACAAGTTTCTACCTTCTTTGTTGCCACCATTTAATTTTTGCAACCCTACAAGGGCTTGTCCCCTTGGATTTTTAAAAATTGAGGGGGGAAAAAATTTGACTTGTGACTTCAATTTCGGTCCTTGGATTGATGCTCTATTCATTGTCACCATTATTTTTTATTTTAAGTCATAATCTTTAGGGTGTTTGAGTTGAAACCATAAAGACCATTCATGGCAAGGGTGTACTTGTAATACAAAGGCCCATTGGGGCCAGATATCCAAATGGCATTTTACCGTCAAGATTTCAAAATCCCAACTTTATGTTAAATTTTTTTTTTCTTTTTCATTTTCAAAAACTCAAATTTCAAAATTCTATAACTTTCTTATTTCAAATTAAAATGAGATAATTTTTATCTTTAAATACTCGTAACGACGAGATGAACAATACAAGATCCATTTTGCACACACACACACATATATATATTTTGAACACAATTCAAATTTTTGTACTATTTTTTATATCATAAAACTTTGAAACACATTTTTAACCCAACCTCTAAAACATCATCTCTTGATGTCCCCAAAATGGGTCGTAAATATTTTTCTAAAAGGGATTATTCTCACATGTATCTCGTATTACGGGGTCATTCTTACAATGTCTCTTAAATCTTAGAAACTCCACTTTTCCTTTTAATTTTGCATTAATCCTACTTAATCCCCCATATTAGAATCAAGTATAGGCACTTGATCTTTTTTATTGTTTTTAACGAAAGATGTAATATAAGTGGATATGTAAAACAGTAAAAATTTTGAGCATAAATGAAATAGATTTGATTGATCTTAAAAAAAAAAAAATGAAAAGCAAAAGAAAAGAAATGAAATGAAAGTGCCTTAACAAAAGCATTAGGCTTACTATAATCTCCCGTCATTTTATTGTTTACTAACTATATTATAAAAAAATAATAAAAAACTAAAACTTAAAAATGAAAAATGAAAAATATAAATATAAGAAAACCGTATAGAAACAGATACTCAACGTTCTTTCATGTTCTTTCCTTTTTTCTGTCTTCTTTTCCTGAATTGAAGAAAATGGAGCCATTTAATCCTCGTAAACGAATGTCCTTACTTGGGGATGAAGGTATTGAGGATTTGTTGATCATTGAGTCTTCGTTCATGGCACAAAAGGCCTACTCTGGTAGTTGTGGAAAACTACCGAAATCGCAGTGTTCATCATGTTCCGCGTAAGTACACTTTAAATACGTACCTTGGACTATGAGGATTTCCCAGAAATATAGTTCGTATGCCTCATTTGTAAAATTGCTAGTGCCTATGAATTTCTGATTTTTTGTTTTTCATATAAGAGTAATTTCTAATTTTCTTGATTTCTAAGTTAATTGAGACTGAAGCAATGACTATCTGAGGATTTCTTGATTTCATGTTCCAAATAAGTACTCTTTAATTACGTATCTTGGACTATGAGGATTTCTCAGATATATAGTTTATATGCCACATTTGTAAATATGCTAATGCCAATGAATTTCTGATTTTTTGTTTTTCATAGAAGAGTAATTGCTAGTTTTCTTGATTTCTAAGTTAACAAGAATGAAGCAATGACTTAGGTTAAATCGCCCGTTTTCTTCCTCATATCATGGTCCCTTGAAGTGATCTCGAGCTGTGACTGTTATTTTTACTGTTGAATCACAACTGTTATATACTCTCATCTCTGTTACTTGAAGGTTGCTACTTTGACAAGGTCGTGTCGTCGAATAAGTTACCGGTCAGTTCTTTGGACCTTGTTTAAGTTATGTTTACATGCAGTTTTGTTTTAAAATGTTTAACATTGACATCAGAAATTTTTGCAGACTGTGAAGACTTCCGAATTTCACAATTTGGAACTTTTTATCCTATCGTGACTGTCCGTTTATTTCAAGATGCAAGCTAAGCGCATTGAACCACCAAAGTTTTTGTTAAGTCTATTTAGATAATATTTTTTTTATTTACAGAAAAAAAAAAAGTTGATTAGTATGCATTCTCTAGTAATCGTTTTTGTAATATATTCCTGTAACCGTTAAACAGGACAACATTTTGGAATGTAATAACAAATTTATGAGAGAAGAATTTTGGAAGGTACATTTTGGAATGTAATAATAAATTCACGAGAGAAGAATTTTGGAATATGGAACTTGATCAGTTAAGGGGCTCAACTAGATGACACACTTCATCACACCATTTTATTTCATCGACAAGACTCGACTTGGCACTTCATTTCATCACTCCATTCTGTTTCATCGATGATTGTAAAGTCAAGTTTAAGGCTATTCAGTTTTCCTGTTAATACATCAATAACATTCTTATCCACAGTTCTTTTTCTTATTTGTCCTCTTAGAACAAAAATTTCCTATTGATCTAATTTATTGCTAAATTTATGTAGCTTTCAGAATTCTCAATGGTTGTTTCCTTTTCGATGTGGGACTAGGTTACCCTTTTATTTTGTCAAAATCCTAAAATTCTCCATCTTGACTAAATAATAGAAACTTCTATAGGAGCCATATTCATAATTCCCAATCTTGAAAATTGTCATACTTCATTGTAAGAGTATAACCACTCAAAATTAACAAATATAACCACTCAGAATTAACAAATATAACCACTCAGAATCAACAAATTCGATGAATTTCACTTCAAACATATGTTGAAAACGCTTATTGAAAAAACAATTATGGTGCGACTTCCACATTTGGCTTTCTCGAAAGTTTATCAGCCATCGACATAAATTCTACCACACACCTTGCTAAACTAATGCCTTGTGCAAACTTGTGTATCCTCTAACAGCAACACATCCTCTTGCATGACAAGCATATTCGTTTTCAAGTTACACCACCAGTGCCTATGAGAAGACAGTTACTGTTAGTTTCTAACTTGGGAGCATTTTGCAGACCCTACTCTAAATTTCAAATCCTTGTGTAACCTAGATTGTATCATCACATCCTTCATCTATACTTGTCACAAACCAAAATTGATCATCATCTTAATTTCCCTATATCAAACTTCACAACACTTGAAGATTTCGACGTTTCTACTCCCCTCTCTTTCTTGATGAAGAACAACCAAGTAATAGTTCTTAAATAGTACAGACCAAGCAAGTTCGCACGAAAGACTAGAGGTGTTAGAGTACCTGCTTAACACTAAAAAAACTGACAACTTTTCTCATCACTCTTTTGTCGTCAGTTTTGTGAATGGACGATGAGGAAAAATTTTCTCGTCGTTTGCTCAGAAACCGATGAGAAAAGCTTGTCATTTGGTCATTATCTCTTCGTTCCTCTATCAACCGACAAGGAAGGTAAAAAAAAAAAATTGAACCGAACAAAAATAACAACAATTAACAGAAGAGTATATGAAAGATATAATTACATCACCATAACACACGAAGTTACATAAAAAACTTCAAAATAGAAGAAAAATCATGACCGTCATTAAGAAATTCAGTATGAGAAATTTTTACAATCATAGTGACTTTTTCTCCCGCTCATGATCCTAACAATATATTGAATGATACAAAGGCTGTAGAGTACAAAAGAATAAATAGAGAACTTAATTTTGATTCTTTAATTCCCTTGTTTTCGTGATATATACTTATTTTTGTTTCTTGCAGTTTACAAAAATAATAACTTGGATGTTGTTATACTTTTTATCCTATTTTAATAAATCTGTTTCAACTAATCTCTTTTTTTTTTTTTTCCTTCCAATAAAATCTTATTACTGTTCTAAGCAGGAACAACTGCTGCAACCTCATAATATGGTCACAGGAAAAGAGTTTCTGATAATGGAGCTTCATGTACTAGAAGGCTTGATTAGAAGCAGCGATTCGTGAAACTTGAAAATTGAATCAAATAATTTTTCTCGTTCACAATTTGTGCAATATTTAGACAAATTTATATAGATATGAAATACAAGTACAAAACCTAAAATCAATCCCTACAATCAAGCTAACTTATATGCACAGTTTTACATGATCTCTAAAAATGAAAAAAAAAAAAAAAAACAAAATGGTATTACTAGAATAATAAATCAATCAATCAATCTCACAAAATCTCAACAGTGACACCCTTTTGTTTTGTGCAATATTACAAAGACAAGATCAAGGGGACTTATAAAAGTGTAAACATCTATACTTACATTTACTTTCTCTTTACTAGTTTCTCAATGCAAATAAGCTGATAAGGCTCATGATAAAATTAAAATGTAAGAACTAGAGTGAATTTTATTTACTAGCCCCCAAACCGTTTTTCATTCGGGAGATGTATATGACTTGTTTCCTGGATTTAAGCAATTATTATCGCAATTCGAGCCTTCAGTCATTGCATGATCAGCTTGCTTAGGATCATCTCTTCCTCAAGCGAGTGATTAAAGGCTTACAAGTAATATCAAACTATTACTTAGAGAGGTAAACAAACTCTTAAAATTTGTCGTAATCGAATTAAATTTGTGATCAACAACTTATTATCATTACGTGTGCAAAGAGCTACACATTGTGCTCAAGAGTGATGATTTGCTTGTTAGGATTTTGGCAAAATAAAAAGTGTAATGCCTCCTAAGCTAAAAGGTCAATCTTGAACTTATTAATTACTAGCTAGTTTAAATTGTGTTACATCTACAAACATCATAGTAAATATAAAATGTCAGCTTATAATAAGCCGGAAATGTTGCTTTAGGGTTGGAATTTCCAAGTGGCTATTTGTGTCAAAAATGTTATCGGCCATACGTTCTCCTAATTTGGCCTCTAGTGGCCCAAAACAGGCCCGGAAAGTCAGGCAGAAAGCAGCAAATTTCTAGTGGAGGAAAAACATTGGGTTACCAGGGTTAACCCTCGGTTTACTTGTCCATTCTAATCATAGCTCAGCTTTTTTCACCTTTGTATGCTTTCTTTTAGGTCTTAGGATTTCTATAATGGGGTCCCAAGTCAAAAAATGCATTTTATTACTCAAAGTGTCATCTTGTTATGCTTAGTTTATGAAAATTACATTTTAGGCCAAAACATGTTAATGTAATACATAAGAGTGTGATTGATTCAATTTACCAACATAAATATCATGTCATCTGATGAATATTCAAGGACTTAGGAACTAAAGAAAACTCCATCTTGGATCATGGAACATACTTAGAACATAAAATACAATATTCGATACATATTTCCATGAGAAATGAAGAAACTTTTTATACCTCAACACTTAGTAAGATGATGGACTCTACTAAGATTCTCACCACTCCTAAAACCTAGCATCAAAATGACATAAAGAAGAAAAGTTTCTAAGCCACCTTAGCTTGGGAAAAACGTGGAATAGTGAGGGAGAATGAGTGGTATTTTCACAACACCTAGCAGAGAGATTTCTTATTCTAAGCCAAGTTTCTACCTTCTTTGTTGCCACCATTTAATTTTTGCAACCCTAAAAGGGCTTGTCCCCTTGAATTTTTAAAAAATTGAGTGGGGAAAATTTGACTTGTGACTTCAATTTTGGTGACATTGGATTAATCCTCTATTTCATCACCACCATTATTATTATTTTTTAGATTTAATTTATGGCGTATTTGAGTTGGAACCATATACGACCATTCATGTCAAGGGTGTAATTGGAATATAAACGTTACATTTTTATATAAAGGATTATTCTCTTATGTATCCCTTATTTTGTGGTCATTTTTACATTCTCTCTTAAATCTTTGCCCCTTAATTTTGCATTAGTCCAACTTAATTCCTTCTGTTAGAATCTCAAGAGACTAAAGGGGAGTTTGGTGGAGTAGTTTGAGTTGAGATTTTTAAGTTTGAATAGTAAATTTTTTTGAATTTTCAGAAAAGACAAAAAACTTTTTGGGAAAAAGACAAAAACTTTTTGGGAAAAATACAAAAAAAAGTTTGAGTTGAGTTGGTTGAGTTGATATGCCAAAGAAGCCATAAGTATAGTCACATAATCTTTTTATTTTTTATTTTTTGCGAAAGATGTAATATAAGTGGATAAGCAACAGTGTCAAAATTTAGAGGACATAATAAAAATTTATAAAATTGAAAGAATAAAAAAAGATTGATCCTCAAATTTCAGAAACATAGATTAGATTGATTTTTAAAAATAAAAAATAAAAAATAAAAAATAAAACGAAAAGAAAGTGCCTTGACAGAAAGATTAGGCCAAAAATTCAGAAAATGGCCCGTTTAATATAATCTCCTGCCATTTTATTGACTGCTAACCATATTTTATAATTAAATAATTAAAAATTAAAAATTCAGAATACCCAAAAAGAATTTCCTTTATTGAAAATAGTTCAAGTAGCCTTCTATTCCTGCCACAAAATTCAAGAAAATGGGCTGTTTGATCCTCGTAAGCCAATCCCCTTTCTTGAGGATGAAGCTTTGGAAGATTTTGATTATTAAATAAATAAAGTTCTTTATACCAATTTTTCATTCTTGTAGCTTTCGAAAAAAGTGAAATTTGATCCTTTGTTACTTTTCTTGCCATGTCTTACTCTTACAAGTTTCTATCATGATATCATCTAATCGAGTAACTACTAATAACATTACAAGCAACGTAAGGAAAAGTCTGAACGCTTTCTGCAAAAATGCTATTAGTTAGGCCCCTTCGACAAGAAAGTGGGAAAAATGGGGAGTGAGTTCATAAACAAGACTTTTTTGAACAGCTTTCTGCTTCTTTGCTCGGTGATGGGGTAGTGATATCGTTATATTCTTCCAGCTTGGATCTGTTGAATCCGGCTTGAACGCAAGCAAGGGTTGGCTAGACTGCTTGATTGGGGGATTGGCTTAGCTTGTTGCGAACCACTGTTCTTCGTTTGCCTTAGTTGTGTGTGGGGTCAACGGAGACACTTGCACTTACTGATCGTACGTACTCACCTTCCTCCTTAATCCATACCTCACTCATTGTCTCATTCGTCAGTAGTAGGAGCCAGGTATCTTTGGCTCTTCTCTTCTTTTTTGCACTTTGTTTAAATTATGGTTCACATATACATTTGTTTTTAAAATCTTTGACACGGATAACATTATCATTTGTAGATTGTGAAGATCAGTAGATTTTATAATTGTTAAATATTTGGCCCCGTAAAACAAAAATTTCTTATTGATCTTCTTTATTCCTAAATTTATATAGCTTTCAGAACTCCTCAATTGTTGTTTCCATTCCAATGTGGGACTAGGTTCCCCTTTTATTTTTTCAAAATCCTAAAGCTCTCCATCTTGACTAAACAAAAGAAACTTCTATAGCAACCACAGTCATAATTCCTAACCCTGAAAGTTATATATCAGACTCCAGTACTATTAGAGTATACCCATTCAGAGTTTACAAATTCGATGAATTTCACTTCAACATAGATCGAAAAAGCTTTATTGAAAAAAAGATATGGTACAACTTGTACATTTGGCTTTCTCGAAAGTTTATCAGCCATCAACATAAATTCCACCACACATCCTTCCAAACTAATGCATTGTGCAAACTTGTGAATCCTCTAGCAGCAACACATCGTCTTGCATGACAAACATATTCATTTTCAAGTTACACCACCATCTCCTATGAGAAGACACATACTGTTAGTTTTTGACTCGGTGAATTTTGCAGAACCTGCTCCATTTTTTAAGTCCTTGTGCAACCTGGATTGTATCATCACGTACTTTATCTATACTTGTTACGAACCAAAATTGATTCTCATCTTAATTTCTCTATATCAAACTTCACAAAACTTGAAGATTTCGACATTTCCACTCCCCTCTCCAACTTGGTAAAGAACAACCACATTCAGAGGACCCACTTAAATGCCAACCTCCTTAGACAAAACTTTTTCCTTTTTTCTATCGTACGAATCCACACAACCATACCACAAACTTGTTTTTGATACAAGTTGTTTAGAAAATCAGGTCCTAAAATCACTCCTAGGAATTGACAAATAACAAAAATATCAAAATCAATAGAAAAATAATGAAAAAAAATATATTTATATGACCATAACACAAGATGTTACGTAAAAAAAAACTCCAAAATAGAAGAAAAATCATGACCCTTGTAAAGAAATTCAGTATGAGAATTTTTTAGAATCATGCTGACTTTTTCTCCCTCTCATGATCCTAACACTATATTGAATGGTACAAAGGCTTTAGAGACAAAAGAATAAATAGAGAACTTAATTTTGATTCTTGAATCCCTTGTTTTCCTGATCTATACATATTTTTGTTTTTTGCAGGTTACAAAAATGAAAACTTGGATGTTTTTATATACCTTTTGTCCTATTTTGATAAATCTGTTTCATCTAATCCTATATTTGTTAGTTTCTTTGTCTTTGTAACTTGTTGAAATTATCTTAATGTGCATTTATATTTCTAAAATCGGATGTTACATTAATACCATAACTGTTTGCTAAGACTGTAATGACTTCTCAAATATGGTTGCATTAATGTGGAACTTCTTAGCATATTTTGCCTTTCACTTGTTTAAGATGAGAGATAGAAGACCTACAAGTCAAAATTTGTGGTTAGACTTGCAAATCTACTTCGGTTCTAGGTGCGTTTTTTTTTTTTCTTTCTTTTTTTTGGAATCATATTGCAGTTCTAAGCAGGAACAACTGCTGCAACATCGTAAAATGTTCACAAGAGAAGAGTTTCTGATAATGGAACTTCATGTACTAGAAGGCCTTGATTAGAAGCTGCGCTTCATGAAACTTGAAAATTGAATCAAATAATTTTTCTCATTCCTGTCTAGGGTTTTCTGCACAAATATGTGTGTTCCTGTTTTTCCGTATTTTTGTTGCCTATCTTGTTCCGTAATTTTCGTAACAACAAGTAATATCAAACTATTACTTAGGGGGTATTTGGAACACCATTTTAAACTAAAATTTTCATATCGGTTTTTATCTTTTTCTCAAAAAGTTTTTTGTCTTTTCTGAAAAGTCAACAAAAATTACTATTAAAACTTAAAATTTCCAACTCAAACTCATTCACCAAACGGACCCTTAGAGAGGTAAACAGGATCATAACATTTGTCGTAATTGAATTAAATTTTTGGTCAACAACTTATTATCATTATTTTGTTAATTTAGTGGGAAAATATGTTGAGATGAGTGGAGTCGAGTATGCCAAAAGTGTGCAAAGAGCTACAAATTGTGCTTAAGAGTGATGACCTCATAAGCTAAGAGGTCAATCTTCGTATGTAATTCAAAAAAGAGAGAAAAAAGAGCAATCTTTACTCATGTGTTGGAGTGGATTCGTTCTCTCTCATCAATGACAATCTTCTTTTGCCTCAATCAACCTTGTTAGTATTACTATTTCATTTAAAAAAAGAAAAAACCTTGTTACTAATTTATCCCTAACACAGTACACATCCAATAAATCCATCATTTCAACCTCCATGATTGCATGTGACGATGCTTTGATGCTTTTAATCTCATAAGTTATTTCATTACGCGGTCTCAAGGACATAGCGAAGTGACCTGTTTTTCGGAGCAGACCAACAAAGCCATGCCGAGGCCGCGTTCTGCCACATGAAGAAGGTATTCGTCAAGGACATCTTCTATCAAAGTAGCTCGTGTGATTAGCAGTTGAACCAGCATATCAAAGACAGGACTCGCCACATTACGGTTTCTGCCATTTCTCCTAAAGAATTTCTTGCTAACAATGTGACAAGTACGTAAAGTACATAAATTTTTTACTTCGTTGAGTCCTGTTCTTCGTTCCCACTTAAAACGCTAGTGGCTGGTAACACTGCATTGAAACTAAACCAATAGGTCCCATAAATCTACATCAAAGATAACGAAATGAGTCGTTTATTGAATTAGGTCCCAAGTAACATAGATCCTGTCCATTTTGTTTTTGTTTTGTTTGTATTTTTGCCCCATTGGTAAGAACATGTTCATTGATGAAGAAACCAAGATAAGGAAAAACAGTACATTTATTCTGATCCCAAAAAAAAAAAAAAAGAAAGAAAAAGAAAAGAGAAGCTATATAGATTATGGAGATTTTGATCTCATGGAGCATAAAGAAACTAACCTTGTTTTGGAAGTTGTGCTATTTTATGTGTCAACCAATTTTTCCCTATTATTTTGCCCTTTTTTTTTAAATGTTCATTCCTAAATAATTTCTAGTATGAAGAGTACAATTGATTTCGATGGTCGGCTTTATTCCTCCAAAAGAAAATACAAGAAGAAATTTCAATGGAGTTGGATTTTATGTTCTGCCACACTTCAAATTGGATACCAGAATTGTAAAGTACTAATATTGTTCTTTTGAGAAAAACAAGATGTCACAATAACCAGAATTCTGATTCATTCAGAATAAATTTTCTCAAAACCAATTCGAATACAAAGAATATTGTTTCGCAAAAGATTCAAAATGAAGTTGAAAGACGAGTTTTGTAGAGAAGATGATCCTAAGCCCACCATGGAGTTTCACCGGTCCTGAAATCGGTCTCGACCCACGGGACAAACACCACTTTTCCTTCATCGATATCGGCATGTGCCAGGGCCAATGACTGTGTCAACAAAATTAACATTGAAATGATTTTTATCCGATCGGCGAAAAATATAGAAAACGAGAGGCAGAGAAGTGTTTTCGGGTTAATTTGCTCACCAGAGGAGCCGGCCCTCGCACAACCCTGCCTTGGTTGTTGTACTGAGAACCGTGGCATGGACAGATGAACTTGTTTTCCGCGGCATTCCACGGCACAACGCAACCGAGGTGCGTGCACACCGCGTTGATTCCATACGTAGCGAGCGTTTTGTCATTCTCCACAACAAGGTAAGTGGGATCCCCCTGAAAATTTTGATCACAATGCCCAAAATCATTTAAACATTCACAATTTCTGTTCCAAATTTAAACGATTTCTTGCAAGACAAGTTTGCTTACCTTTAAACCTTGCGTTAGCGTCCTGTCACCAGGGCCGTGGTTCTTAAGCCAATCGGTCGCAATCACATCGTTCCCGAGAGCGTCCTTTGCTACGATACCACCACCGGCACCTCCTGATCTGAATTTTGTTGAACATCATGTTTGTGACATAAATCTAAATGTGACATAGTAAAACTAGATTAAAAAACTAGACATAAAAAATGAGAGTTGTGAGGAATGTCGAAAGACGAAACCGACCCGGGTGGAGCAAAGAAGGAGGCATAAGGGACCAGCATTCCGGCTGTGGGGAGAGAGACAGCTCCCAAGAGAAGCAGATTCATGAGCTGCCTCTTTTCCATGTCCGGCACTCGGTCATCGGCCGGGATACTAGTGGCCTGGCAGGTTACTCTCTTACCCTTTTCCTTTCCCGACAAGTTGGTCCTTGTGAGCTTTGGCATTAGAGCTTTGGAAGAAGAAAACACCCCATTCTTGCTAGAACACAGCTGCAGAGAAAAACACAAGAAGATTTATATATTTATTTATTTCTTTATTTATTTTTGAGAAAATTAAGAGAGTTTTAATTATT
>CM046381.1:3454473-3473182 GCA_025413485.1 Ficus microcarpa | reverse complement strand
ATAAGCTGGGTATAAAAGGTGTACCTGAGATGGGGTTGCAGGGGAGAAAGTTGAGGCAGCCATGGAAGTGAATTTGGAACTGACAGAAGGGAACTGAAGTGGGTCTAATCGGATTTTAGGAATGGAAAAAGAAAAAATAAAAATAAAAAAGATGTGAAAATAGTGAAGATAGAGGATAAGGCAAGAAAGTAATGTCTGATGGAAGACGGAGAAGGTGGCAGGACCACATGTTCAAGATCATCAATCATGACCACATTTTGTTTAGAACAAAAGAACGTATATATATATATATATATATTAGGTTATTGTTTTTAAGCAGAAAAAAATAATTTATCAACACTACTGATTTAGATTTTTTTCAGTTATTTAGTAATTATGACGTCAATAATTGTCATAATGATAATTACCAGGTATATTATACAAATGCATTGTCATGATTATTGGGGATTTCTTTAATATCTAGAACGGTATAATTAATAGAAGAACATAATGTAGTAAGTGACAAAAAAGAATAATAATCAAAACCAGTGTTTTATTTGGAGTAATTTTTGCTAGTGTACAAAAACATCGCCTTTATTGTTTTCACCAATCATACTTCTGAAATAAGTAATGAAATGGATTAATTTGTTTATGGCGCTACAAAATATATTTTGGCAATAGTAGTTTTTTTTTTCTTTCTTTTTTCTTTTATGTATTTACATATAATGATTTTTAGTAACATATAGAGAAAGAAAAATACTCAAAACGCCTCTACCTTTTAAAAAAATTTGTAGTAAATATCGTTTTAATGAAATAATTGAAGTAAATATCATTGTTTTAAAATATTTGAAATAAATAGAAAATTTATTAAGTAAATGAAAAATTAACTAGATAAATAGCACTTTTACAAGACATAAATAAATTATTTACCTAGTAAATTTTCCATTTACAGTTATTTACTTCAAATATTTTTAAAACTTGCTATTTATTTTGTTTATTTTTCTGAAAACTTTAATTTACTTCATTCACTTTGGATGTTTTTATTTTATTGCTGGGAATAATCAGTGACAATTATTTGCAAGGGCAAGCAAAAAAAAAAAAAAAAAAAAAAGAAAAGAACAAAACAAAACAAAAAAAGACCTAGTATATCGTTTAAAACCATAAAGGGCCCGTTTGTTGAATAAGTTTGAGTTGAAATTTTTAAATTTGAATAATAACTTTTGTTGACTTTTTAGAAAAGACAACAAAATTTTAAAGAAAAAACAAAAAACTTTTGATGACAAAGACAAAAATTTGAGTTTAAACTTTAAAGACAAACGGGTCCAAAGAGTTTTATCAACTTTTGCCATTTTTCCCACTTTAAAATGGATGTGAATTTATAACATGTAACACTGTAGAGTTCGTTTGGTGAAACGGTTTGAGTTGAAATTTTTAAGTTTGAGTTGGTTGACTTTTTAAAAATTAGTTATAATTTTTGTTGACTTTTCAGAAAAAGATAAAAACTGAGATAAAAAATTTGAGTTTAAGATGTTTCACCAAACGGAGCATAAGAGACAGTCATCACTAGTATTTTCTACCATAGACTTTGGAAAGCTAAAAAAATCCTAACTAAAATGTCATCGCAGTAAATTTTTATTTTTATTTTTTAATATAATGATGAAGGGGATTCAAACTCAACACAACTAAATATATATATATATATAACACATATATATATATATATATATATTCCTATATATATTAATCCTTAAAAGGGAAAATGAAGGAGTAACATTTTACGCTAACTCTTTGAACTAAATAACAGATTTTACTTAGGTATATAGATAATTTATCTAATAAATTTATTATTTATTTTAAATAGTTCTAAATTTTATAAAAATACTATGCTTTTCATTCTTAAAAATGTGTTAAATGGCTCTCAAGACAAAAACCAAAACAGATTCGACTCATGTGTTCATTTATGTATGTTCTCTTTATGTCCATTCGATAATACTAGGACATGTCAATTAAAAAATATATTCTAATTACAATGTCCTACCTCATGATTTAAAAAATCAGATTCAAGACACACATATTATAATATTACAGGAGGAACAAAAATTGATGGAAAAAAAAAAAAAAAAGAGATAATGAGCCAAATCCAGCCAGTGCCCATTTAAAATTGGGCCCACATTAAGCGGGCTGACATGAAAATCACAGGCCCAATGCCAAAACCCACGAAACCGCACCATCACACCGATATGCGACACGTGATTGGCCACGTGACATAACCGCAGGGAAATTACCGGACCAAAAAGAGGTCGTTATGTTTTCCCGCCTTGCGATTAAACCAGTCACTAACGAACATGAGCTTCTTAGAGAGTTAAACCCCCCCAAGAACAATGGCCTAGAGAGAGAAACTCCCAGAGTTTTAGAGAGAGAAAACGATTCTTGCACATTCCCAACCATTTTCTCTCACTTTCTTGGCAAACAAACGCTTCCATATTCTCCAAAGCTCTTCCAACCACATTGAGCGAAAATGAGTCTGCTACTGGAGTACGATCCCAATAATCCTCTTCCCGACCTCCGTCCGGCTACTGATTTCGGAAAACAACGCATAGAGAGGTACTTGAATGTGGAAGGCTTGTCAATGGCGGTTCCGGGTTACTCCGAGATCGGATCAGCAGCGGTGTGGCGAGAACGAGCCGTGATTGTCATCTTCAATGTAAGTCCAAGATTCACCGACTCAATGGCGTTCTTGATTTGATTTTGTGTGGATTCTTCGATTTGGTTTCTTGCAGGGGTTCTATAGGAAACTGTTAAAAGAGAATTTGGAAGTAGAATTGGCGATTCTTCATTTGCTCTGTTTGTTAATTTGTCTAAAAGAATAAAGCACAATTTAATTCTTGAATACCCTGTTCTCTCAGAATTTTCGATCATTTATCTCTTTCATGGTTTTATTTATTTTCTTTGGGATATGATATCGGTGGAATTTTTTTTCTCCTATTTGTTTCTCTGCTATTTAACGAAATTCCAACCAACTATTAATTCACAGAAATGAATAAAATCAAGCTGAATTTTGTGCAGGTCTCAAGGAAAGAAAACTTTGGGACTTTCATACCCTATCTTGCCATGAATTACTTCGACCGCTTCATTTCACGGGAAAAGGCTATACCGGTATTAAACACGGCGTCGAAACTTGTTGCTTCTTTTCGATTTTATTACCATCATCAATCTTTTGATTGATTTTTTTTTTGTTTTTTTTTTTTTTCGTTGATTTGCGTCATATTTTGACGGCTAATTATTTATGCTACCCGTCTTTTCAGAAAGTGTTGAAATATGCACAACATGACCTGGAGCTTCTCTCTATCTGTTGCCTCACACTTGCTTGTAAGATGAGGGACAAAAATTTCTCTACCGCGAAGTTTATGGTATATTTTTGTGTATGCCTAAAAAATGTTGAGGGCTTTCTTCATTCATTCTACACTCTTTAATTTTGTATTGTGTTTGGTGATTAATTTGTTCGAACAGGGACAAAATCAAGAGTTTAGAGTTGTCATGCCGTGGGATTTCTTGACCATGGAGCGTCACATTGTCAGAGCACTTGATTGGAATTTGCGTTCCGTGACAGCCTTATGCTTCGTGCCATACTTCACACCCTACTTTGAGTCGACATATGGATTCAGGCGCAGGACAATCAATGAGATCATTATACAGTCACAAAATGGTAAAATCCCATCATAAGATCGAAAATCTTGTTCTCTAATGTGATTTTAATGATCTCTTTTACTAGTTTCTGAGAAAGAAGACAGGTTCAAACCACATTGTAGCTATTGTAAAAGAAAAATTACAAATGAAACAGTTCTTTCGTTTTCAGAAATTGTGATCGATATAACTTATTTTCTCACTTCTTAATGCAGACTTTTCGATGGCACGATTCAGGCCTTCGGTTATCGCAGCATCAGCTCTTCTTGCAGCTTCGACATTTCTATATCCGAAGCAATTTGGGGCACTTATGAAGGAAATAACTACTCAAATTTTCTTCACTGAGGTAAAACTAAAGAAAAAAAGTCTTGTTTTACTCAAAAGACTCTTAATTGATTGAATTTCATTTTTTTTTTTCCCGAGAACTTTTTTCATTCATTTCTGTGATTTTCAGGACAATGTGTTGGACTGCATGGAAAAATTGATTAATATGTGCAAGGACTTGGGAATTCTGATAGAAAGTGCTGTGCCTGAGAATGAATACCTTCCAATTAGGAAGGTGCGAGCAGGAGATACATCCGAACAAGCCGCTGAAACATCTAAAAGTGTCGCTTCTGATCAAGCTGCATTTGAGAAGTCGAAACAAAAAGCTTCTACGTCATCTGAGCAGGTGGCTGCTGAATCATCTGAACAAGCTGCCGATAACAAATCTAAACAAGTGGCCACTGAATCATCTAAACAAGTGGCTGGTGGAAAAATGGAACAATCCACTGAAGAACACAAGCAAATGGCTAAAGAAAGATCGGAAGAAGTGATCACTGAATCATCTGAAGGACCGACCGCTGCATCAACTGAACAAGTGGGCGCTCAAAAATCTGAAGATTCCATCAAAGAGCCTAAAGAAAAGGCTACAGAAAGCTTGGAAGAAGTGGCTACCGAATCATCTGAACAACGATCTGCTATATTAACTGAAAAAGTGCCTGCTGAAAAATCAAAAAAATCTGAAGAATCCACTGAAGAGTCTAAAGAAGTGGCTACTGAACCATCTGAACAACCGAAAGCTGTATCAACTGAACAAGCAGCTGCTGAAAAATCTAAAGAATCCACTGATGACTTGAAACATGCAGCTAGTGATCGATTGAAAGAATCGGCTGCTAAATCACTTGAACAACCGACACAAGTGGCTGCTGGAAAAACTGAAGAATCCACTGCTCAAGAATCTACTGAAGCGGCTGGTGAGAGATCAAAAGAAGTGGCCGGCACAAGTTCACGGAGACCAAGTAAAGGGAAGGAGAAAGTGGTGGAGATGACGGACATGACGAAGAGGCCAAAGATGGCAGAGGATACTGAAGATGTGGCATTTGAATTTGAGCTTAGGTGGAGTCTTGGCGCGAAGAATGCAGAAGGCTTTGTCATCTTCACAGATATGGTGGAATTAGATAGAACTGTTCAAGGGGCACCTGAGCCTGCAGCCGTGAATCAAGGTCCTCAGAATCATCTTCAAAACACCTGCAACTGCTGCTGCAACTGTAGTAGATGCTGCAACCGGTGCAGCCTCCTGTGATGTCGGAACATCCTCAATTTCTCGTATGTGAAGTGCATGTCAAGTACACTAGTAAAAAAAAAATGAAAGCAGTGAACCTCCAAGAAAAATTGCTCGGGCCTCACAGGTCGGTTAGAACACCTATAGTTTTTGGTTTTTTTTCTTTTTTTTTTACATGAGAAATGATTTTGGATTTTGACAAGTTGTTCGAATGAATCCACTTGTAGATACTCTCGATTTGTTTTCAGTATACATTTGATCCTAATCAGATAGCATTGTTGTTGCCTTAGTACTAGTTCTAGGTTTGCAAACATCTAGGATGTTCATACAAGCATCTTGAAGCCTGCAGCCGAACTGGAAATGGTAAAACCCAGAAAAGAAGAAACAAATTTATTTGTCTTTGTCACAAGACACTATGTCCCTTCTTCATATTTATGTGGACATTGTGTATCAGAGAAAGGCATTACAAAGTTTGCAAAATAAATTAAGAATTGTCGGGGAAAAAAAACACGAAACTGTTGTTTAGCATTACTGATGATTTGAGTGCCTTCGAGCATTTTATTCTTGCCAATAAATCTGGAAAGTGCGAGAGTAAAATCTGAGCAAGCATCTGGTGACAGATAAAAAGCATCAAGTTCGCAGAGAGCAGCTGGTTGTAACAACGGGGTCAGAATCTCGTCAACATTTGGAGAGTTTAATAAAAACTTTAGGCCAGCATTTGAAGTTGAGCTACAGCCAGAGCAATGGCCAATGATCATTCCGCCATATAAAATTTATAACAACTAGATCGTTGAGAAATTGATAAAATAAAGTACAAAGTTTTTAATCAACAGAAAGAGCAACTAGCATCAAAGAACTCGAATGTGACATGTCCGCTAGATCATTAGCAAAACTATCACACACAAAAAGATCTTCCCAACCAAAAAATTGAATGGCGACCCCTTAAAATCCACGATTTAAATAAATTAAAAAAAAAGAACTTGGGAAATAGAGTGTTTGATCCAGGAATAAAAAGTATGTTACGAACAAATACTAATTGTCATTGCAGTCTAATATATAAACATTACTGAGTGGGCAATTTGAAACGACAGATGGGGCAAGTATGTTTTTTATGTAGCCACTGCGAAATGCAATCAAAATGATAAACATGCGAACAAGGCATACGGGTGAGGTAGGACCCAATCATCGCCTCTTCCATGCAGATTATGCAAGTCATCAAGTTTGATTCACCAATGCCTCCACCGTATGGATCCGCCGTCTGCGATTTCTAAACTTCTCCAATGCCTCCACCGTCGATTTCGATGCTGGCAAGGACTCAAATGCCTCTGCCGACTGCGAGAAGCTCTGTTGGATTGCTCTGATAAACTCTCGCAGATTACGAGTCTAACTCTGTCTGATCAACATCACCATCATCTTCCAAACTCTGGTCAGCGACCAGACATAAAATAGTATGTACACGAATTATCCATCTATGGATCCGCGGATTTTCGGGATCATTAAACTGAGGTTGGCCCACGAAATCATGGAACGACGATCTTTCGAATTCTTGGTGTGGGATAGCCGTGCGCTGATCAATAGTGACAGCCATACGGACTGCCTTGCGTCCCGACGCCGATGCCTCGCGAGCGACGCGGGCTGCAGCCTGCGAGATCCTCGTTATAACGTCGTCGAAGCCCTGCAACGGCGCTCGTTCTACCGCGGACGTGTCGCCGGCAATAACCTCTTTCCAATGCAGGCTCTTACCTCTCTCTGTACCAAAAGAGAACGGGATTTGCTGGTCGCAAATCATGGACGCTACGACGGCTTTTGCTTCGTCGGGAGATGCTAATCGGTCGAACGGGTGATCGAATTCGTGGGAATCGCAGTAGATTTGGACCAGATTGGTTGGATTGGCGTCCGAGCGGGTAAAGTGAGCGACGCCAAACACAAACCGAAACCGAGTTGCGGAAAGTCTTACCTGAAAAAGTAATAATAAATTATAATACAAAATTTTAAATGGAATAATAAATAGCTAGCATAATTAGATTCATAAACACGTTAAAAAAACCTCATTCTTCCCCCTCTCTCCCTTCCTCTCTCTTACCTGAAAATGTGCACATTAATTTGCTATTAAAAATTAACAACAAATATGTTATTTTTTAGAAAATTTAAGAATTTACCATAAAATAATTGAAAATCGAAAATTTACCAGAAAATTCAAAATTTACCCGACGCGCACTACAGTTTGTTATCTTTTAAAAAACCTGTTATAGATTTTAAAAGTACCTATAAAAATATGTTATATCCTTAACTTTGATTCTTATTAATTATTACCTTAACTTTTTCATGCAATTTAATAAAATATTTTTCTTTTTAAATTATTTAATTATTAAAATTTTACTTTTACAAGTTCCAAAACATAATAATAATGACCAAAAAAAATGTTTCCATGTTATTTTGTTTGAAACAGTCATTGGCTCAGGCACATGCTGATATTGACGATGGAAAAGTGGTGTTTGTCCTGAATGAATCGGAATTCCGACTATTATGACATCTCGTGATTTTCTCCAAGTTATTAAAGATTGTGCATAAACTTGACAAGTAACCCAAAATTAATATCATTTATTTATAACCTCATAGGCTTTTCACGTATCCATTAAAATAAAGAAGTTTCGACAGAAGGGCTCGTTTTATTTACAAACTTCACCTTTAGACTTATTTCAATAATTTGTTTTCTTACTATCCCAAATAATAATGTGTCTTCCTCCTAAGAAGACTAAGAGTGATAAAAAATATATATGAATAAAATAAATAACTAAATTAAGTTATAAAATATATAAATAAAAAATATAACTCACACCATCTCTATAATGGGCAAATGCCTTGTAACCAAATGGTGGTTGCATGCTCAATATAGAGGTAAATCCATGTGCTCAAAGTTGAGGTTTAGAGTTTAAATCTCCGACTCTCGAGTTTCTTTGTTTTTTAAGGCTTACAACAATATGGCATTTTGAACAAGCTTATAGCACTGCATAAATAATAATTCAACTTCCGTTTTTAAAATGCTTCTAAATAGAAAAACTGAATCTATTTCATGCAAACAGATTGGCAATAAGTTAGAAGCAAAATTTCTTTAAAGGAAACAGAAATTATTTCTAAATTAACATATAACTTTCTTAAATTTACTCATCGGAACAGAATTCAGATTCAAAGATATCAAGCAATAATTTCTTTCTCTATGAAAGCCTTTTGAGTTACACGAAAAGAACTAAAGAGTCTCGAGTAAACTGCATCAACCCATATTCAAACTTAGGCACACATCAAGACAGTGGCTTTATTCAGCTACAGAAACGGCACACACACGCGAAAAGATTTCATGTTTATTCCGAGTCTAGTTCAAAATGTAAAATTACACACGTAAACTAAAGGAGAGCAAAACGAGGCTGCGGTGAGGACCATGGAACAAACATCATTTGCCCTGTTCATGGAGAAACAGATAGCAACTTATTTATCGAACGCTGATTGGGTAAAACGACTCCTGCTGATCCATTAGTCTTGAATCCTTCAGGTACTTTAATGCCTAAGAAACGGGAAAACAATGCAGATGTTGGTACGATGTGGGATTAAAGTTCGAAACATGTTTAATGTGCGTAGAAAAACAGAGCAGTGATTAAACGGTTATCACTCATGATGAGAAGCCAGAAGCATATACAACCTTCTGCACTTCACATATGATAAATTTTCATTAACTGTCTACTAAAAAAAATTGACAGGAAAGTGTTTTGGTTAATACAATGCTAGAATCATTTAAGTACTCTAAAACAAGATTACTCATTGAAGATGACAAAAATTCGTAGAAGAACTGAAGGAACAATGCTAAGGTAGCAAGATAGAAGTGTCGGCTAAATTCAATAGAAGATTTTTTTTTGAAGGTATATGGTAAAATTTTCACTCACTTTCCACGAGACACAGATGAAAGAAAAGAGGAAAAAAATGTCATCAGATATTTGAGCGTAGAAGTCGACTGAAAAGACAACGTTTGTGAAACGAGATAAAAACTGAACGAGCAAGGAACATACCAAGAAATTATGCTGAAGAGAAAAGAGAAAGAACTTACAGAAATCTTCAGTCTTCGATGTCATCGCTGAAGAAACTCAAGTGATCATCGTTCCACTCAACATCTGAAGTTGTTGTTAAGTCTTCGTCATCACTGTAAAAGAAACTGAACCGACGCTCATCCCATCGAATATATCTTGAGCTCCCTAAACCTCGCAGATGGTCCAACAAGTCTGATTCGCCGAGCTTGTATTCTGCATAACGTCTTCCACTAACTCTGTACTTGAAAACAACACTTGGTATATGCTCAACTTTCCAATAATCGGAACCTTCATCCGGTAGCATACCAAGTACAAAATCCCTTTGCATGTCGTAAACTTCAAGAACTCTTAGATTCTGCAGGTGTTGGATGTCGGAGGGAACTTCATCCAGATGCTGACTAGGTCCAACTTGTAATTCTTCAAGAAGTGGCAACGCTCCTCTGTCTATTTTCAATGTCGTTAGCCCATGCAGCTCTCTTAGGACAAGCATCTTGAGTTTCGGAAAACCGCATTCCTCAAAATGAAGTTGCTCTCCATCAAATGCGTGGTAGAGAGAGAGAGACAATAAATTAGGCAAACCATGGAGGCATTTTAAAGGGTCGTCACCTAGCTTTGAGAAACTTAACCCCAACACGCTTAGATACTGAAGATTTGAAATCCAGTCTGGCATCATCTGTAAGGGGCCTTTAAGGATGAGATTTTGGAGAAGAGGCGGTGGAGATGAAATGGATTGTAGATCAAAACTCTCAAGCGAATGTAAACGCAAGCGCTCAAGGCGTTTCATCTTTTCAATGGAGGTACAAAGAAATCCTAACATTTTTTTCGTCAATCTTGATACTCCCAACCATCTCAATTGCCCCAGCTTCTCCAATTCTTTCATGCAATCGGCATCTCTTTCATTTGTCTCCACAGTCATTAGCATTGCCAAATTCTCCAAACGACTAATCCCTTCTTTTATCCTGACTCCATGAGTTGAACTCAAATAATTTTTCTCAACAAGACAGCTGGCTAAAAGTTGTCGTAGTTTTTTAAGATTATAGATCACAATTGGTAGCTCTTCCACAAGGGTATTCCTAACATCCAACGTCTGTAAATTTTTTAGTTTGCCCATAGATTTCGGAAGTACCTTCACCTTAGTATTTCTTAGACTTAAACACTTTAAGTACAGTAAGTTTCCCACCGCATTTGGGAGATAATTGAGAGGAACATTGTCAAAATCAACTATTCTTAGAAGCTTAGATGTTTCGAACAAAGTACCCACAAAATCCTTGCTCAACTCACTGATATCGAAAAGAAACAGGGAACGAACCTCATTGTAGTCTTCGAGTATTACCGAAATATTTTCTGTGCTGCCACGGATTGATAGACGAGAACTTTTTCCTCCGGTCCGTGACTTTTCTCCATACTGAATATCGCAGAAGCTTGTTTCATTGGCTCTTGACATGATCATCTCGTGAATCAAGTTATGGACTACTTTGCAGAGTCTTTCAACGCCTTGGTGGTTGACATATGAGATCTGAACCAAGTTTCTTTGAATCAGCTCATTCAAATATTCTTCAGCAACCTGTTCCTGTGTCTTGTCTTCCTCTTTCTGAATGAAGCCCTCCGCAATCCACAACCTAAATAATTTTGTATCGGAAACCAAATAGTCCTCCGGAAAGACGCTAAAATACCGCAAGCAAGACTTGAGCCTATGAGGTAGATCATGATAGCTAAGAGAGACAACTCTTAGAGCAATATCGAAAAAGGGGCTTCGTTCACAATAGAACAACACTCTTTGCCATTCAAATATCACCTTCTCTTTCGTCGACAAATAACTAGCTGTAACATTTATTAAAAGTGGCAGGCCTACGCACCTCTTAACAATTTGAGTGGACAATTCCTCCAACTCTGGAGGACAACGCCCTTCAAACTCGTGACGGAATGCCAATTTAGAAAAGAGTTCCCGTCCCTCGTTGGAGTGTAGAAATTGTACCTCATGAACATAAGCCTTTGAGATTCGGGCAACACTCAGATAACGAGTCGTAATTATTACTCTACTACCTTTTTCATTATCAGGAAAAACCTCCTCCATAAGCCTCCAAAAGTGTTTATCCCAAACATCGTCAAAAACAACGATGTACTTCTTCGTTTGGAAATATTGCCTCAAGGAAACAATCAGCTCTTCCGTTGTGCGATTTTGTTCTGCAGCTGGGCAAATCTGCTCTATCATGTCCAATAATAGCTTCCTCATGCTGTAACGGTTAGACACATTGATCCAAGCACGACAATTAAAGTTTCTTTGGACATCTCCATGATCGTAGGCTTTCTTAGCGAGAGCGGTTTTTCCGATCCCACCCATTCCCGCCAAAGAGACCACAGTCAAAGCGGAATCTCCTTCGACAAGGCTTCTTATGATATTCTCCTGATCGTTGCCCACAAAGACTTCCTCTTCCTGTACAGATTGAGAGCCCAACAGAGGCTCGTGCCTTTCGAACTTGGTCAACGAGGGACTGAAACCAAATCGAGCACTTGTGCTTTTGATTTCCTGCAATGATGCCCGGATCTTTTGAATCTCAGAGGCTATATCAGGACCTGATTTCAGAGTCTTGATAACGTAACCTGTTTTACGGAGGAAATTAAGGAACCCCCCGCGGTTCCGATATCTGCTACGTGCCACATACTCGGCCATGACAATTTCTATGCGTACAGCTAGCTCTGTAACCTGTTTCATCCAGGCTCTCACACCGTCGGTCGTGCCACCGATCACAAATCTTGCCTCGGCGTCTGTAAGGAATGCTTGGATGATCTCAAGATCAAGCTTAACTCTCTGGACTTCTCTGCTGAATCCCTTGAACAGTTTCTCTTCTTCAGTTAGCAGCTGAACTAGCCTGTCGATGACGCCGGTCACCAAAGTCGTTGCCATTTCTTCTCCGATTCTCGAATCAAGCCGGAGCAAGGGCGATCTAGGCTCATAAGATGCTGAACTTGTTGAACAAAATGTCAAAGTTCAAGGCAGAACATATCTTCCTAGAAAATTTGCATTGGCTCCTTCCACAACATTTGTCAACATTGTTGTTATTTTTAATATTGCATTTTATATTGATTTGGTGAAAAAGAAGGCTCCATTAATTTTCCTTCATGACCCGTTCTTTTCTATCCAACAATTTTTTTATGGTTACAGGCATAACCTAATGATAATATCACAACCGACTTTATTTTAAAGTGTAAAATTTGAATCCTTCACCTTTAAATTAAAAAAAAAAAAAGAGAACTTTCATAATTTTTTTTTATTTATTTATAAAAAGAGGTAAGCAGTGACAACTTTTATTAGGACTTTTATTTATTGGTCAAATAATTTAGTTATTAGTAAATATAGTATTTACTCCAACATTATTGTAAAGGTGCTATTTACTATACATTTGCTTTTTGTTTCAAAGATTATACCAAATAGGCTTTTTTTAAAAACAGGTTTTCAAAATATATAAGTAATTATTTACTTCAAATACTATAAATCTTCTATTTATTGTTTTGTTTAAAAACAAATATTATGATACATGAAATTGAAAAATAACCAAAAAAAAAAAGTTGAAGTTGTTGGAAGTGATATTATGCATCAAACTGCAAAAATATATATATATATATATATATATATATATATAATAATAATAACACATGTTCAAGTGGTTGGAAAAGTGATGTCATACATGAAATAGAAAAATGATTAAAAAAGTTCAAGTGGGTGTTAAAATAACAAAAAAATGAAACTAGTCGAACGCAGGCCAATCAGCCAAAGTCTAGTCCACTCCCACCAAATATTTACTTTTTTTTAAGGGATTTTTACTAAGTTAATATTAGGTGAATTGGTCAATAGATTGCAGAAAAAATTATTTGAATAATTTAAACAAATTTACAAATAGAAAAAAAAAATCATAATTAATTAATAAGTCGTACAAGAGAAACCAATTTTAATATTTAACTTTTGCATCAAAATTTGTTGTTTATCTTTTTATTTGAATGATGACCCACATTTGCTTCCGAATTGCGTTTTGGAGCAAATGGTCGTTTTCTACGAAACAGGGCCTAGATGTGTTTGTAAAATCAAGAGTTATTTACGTTTTTGTACTCTGTATTTTACTTTTATTTAAGAAGTATATTTTGTGTTTTGAATTTTTATATTTTTATATCATTATATTACGCTTGATCTATTAATTTATACTCTTTTTTCGATAAATACTTAATTTTGATCTTAAAATACATAAATTACCTTAAAAAAATGACTACAATTATGTATTATTTACAGTTTTAAACCATGTATTTTGTTTTTATTTAAAAAAATATACAATGTATTTTAAAATTTTACATTTTTATATTATTAGATTACATTTGGTATGTTAATTTATACATTTTCTTGATTAATGTTTCATTTTTACATTTAAAATACCTAAAATACCCTTAAGTTTAAAATTAAAAATAAAGAAATTCTAATTTATAGTATAAAGTTAAGTTTGGGTTTGATTCAACAGTTAAAAATGAAAATTTTAAATTGAAGTTATTGACAATTTAAAAACTAATTATAAATTTTATCTATTTTAAAAATATATGTATATATAAAATGAGATAAAAAAAATACAGTTTAATTAAAGTTAAACTTAAATACTAAACAAAATCTAAAAATCTCTCTTGTGCAATTAGTAATTAAATACTATGTAAAACAGTTACAAAAACATAGTAAATAATTTTAAAACTTATAAAATGAAAAACCTGCTGAATAACCTCGATTCCTAATCCAAAGAATTTTAAAACATTCTCAAAATAAAAATAAATAAATTAATAATCATGAAAAAACCTGCAACCTGCTGAATAACCTCGATTTCGAACCTCAGCTGTGCTCCTTAGTTCGTTGAAAATTTTGCAGTGCTTTAATGACTGAATCTCTCTCTCTCTCTCTCTCTCTCTCTTTCTCTCTTGCTTTATCCAGAATTCGGAAGAAAAAAATGGAAAAAGGATGGGTCTAAGGTCGGAGATCGTGAAATGGTTAAAATATTGGGGTTTGAGGGAAAAGGGACATGCGATTTAGGGGTTTTGGGTTGGATAGAGGAAACGAATGTGAATGGTGGGTGGATGGGGATACGGTGGTGTTGTGACGTTGGTCGAGATAGATTTTTTTTTTTTGACTTGATGACGACGGGATTATTAGGGTGTTTGGTACACCAACTCAAAACACTCATCTCAAAATTTTTTTTATCTTTTTCCCAAAAAGTTTTTTATCTTTTCTGAAAATTCAAAAAGATTTACTATTGAAACTTAAAAATCTCAACTCAAACTACTCCACCAAACATTTAAACATTTTTTTAGGATGCTTGGAAAGGAGAAGGGAAAAAAAAAACTATATCTACTTCAAAAAGAAATAAATAACTAAAGTAAATAATAGGATTTAAAATACTTATAGATTTACTTATTTATTATTTATTATGAATATTTTAAAAATCTGTTATTTAATTTAATTATTTTTATAAAATTGTTATTTAATCTGATTTATTAGGGAAAAAAAATAAATCTAGCTAGGGCCCTTTATCTAATTTCGTGATTTTTTTAAAGTTCTAAGATGATTTTACTTTCTTTATTAATTAATAAATGTTTTGATAGTTTTTTTAAACTCAATTTAATTTTCATGGTATTCAATATATATATATATGTATTTCTCCAAAATATATATATTATATGGGATTTTAGGAATTTTATTGTAGTTTTGAATTTATCCCATTTATTTATCTATTTATTTATTTTAACTTGATTTGACTTTATGTGAAACTATTAACTAGACTCATCTCAAGGAAGAAAGAAAGAAGAAGGGGGGGAAAAAAAAACTCAAACACACGTCTAAAGAATTATGCACTTAAATTACTTGTATAAATTGACTTATCAAATATCCTCAAACTTAATGTTTTGTTAGTCCTCGAATAAAAAAGTAACAAATGAAAAGAACAAAACAAATTGAAGAAACACCTAAAAACAAAACAACAACTTGATCATGAGTAATGATTCAATTTGACCCATAAAGCATGCCTCAGTTTTTACATAATTTATAACTCAAAGGAAGCTCTGACTATTATGTTGGTATAGAATTTCAGTCCCAACACCAACCTTACCTTGTCTTGGTTTCCTCAAGTGTGTGTGTGACCACTCTTTGCACTTAACCACCTATAACTCTGATTAATTAATGCAAACAAGTATGTGAAACTCGATAAGCCTGTTTTTGATGGCACTCTCCACTAATATTGATATACACAACATCCAAGATTCATAGGACTTCATTAGGCTTGTAATGTGTATCGTGTGACTTAGGTTAACGATAAAATTGTGGCTCAAAATCACCCAAAAGTACACAAATTCTTCTAGGAACATTACATTGCCAAAAACTCTTCCTAAAGTTGATCCCCCAAATTTATTCGACTTCCCATGTCAACCACTTTATTTCTCTTAATTCTTCCTAACTTTATATATATATATATATATATATATATTTTTTTTTTCTATTTATTTATTTTCTATTTTTTTTTTCCATGTTGCTCCACCTTCAAGTTGTTTCTCTATTTTTTTTTCCCACAAGGTTGAAACACACATATAACTAGTTATCTATCGGCTATCAGTAACAAACTGGTTACCATTTGATAACCAACTGGTTACATTCCATTAGCGGTGGTTACTGATCGTTAACCAACTGGTTATTCATCGATAGTCAGTAACCAACTAAATACCATTTGGAATCCACGTCAATTAGTAACTATAATTGGTATTTTAAAATAATTAGATAAATAAATATTTATGATGTCATGTTATGATATTTTTTGTAAGAGTTATTTCTTGTATAGTAAAAATCAATCAAATGCATGATTTTGTGGTAATTTTGTAAAGTAGTCAAAGATAACTTCGGCATATTACAAAGAAAAAGGAACTAGCTGGTATAGGATTACAAGAAACAAACTTATCAAAATAAGACATATCAGGATCAGGATTGCAGGATCCAAGTTGTTTTGTTTTGTTTTTGTTTTTGCTTTTTGTTTTTTTGTTTTTTTGTTTTTTTTTTTTGGGTAAACTGCGAATAACAAAGATATGAATAAGAAAAATAAGGATTCAAGAATCAAAATTTAATTGCTCTATTCATTTTTTCTCTCTGAAGTCTATGTATGGTACATTAATGTTAGAATTCAAGGATTATTTCCATTTTCTGAAGATTTGCTTGATTTCCTAGTTTTGTAATTATTAACATTAGCCAGATATTTTGGCTTGATTTAAAGGATTTTCTAGATAAATTTTTTTGTCATTAATTAAGGTCTTAATTGGGTAACCAACCTCTATATATTTGTATTTTCTTTTCTCATGAAATAATATAATTAAAATGTAGCCCTCTTTTCTGTTTTATCAATTAATATATATTCTTGGATTCGTAGGAGTGAGAAAAGGTACTTGTGATTATAAATATTTTTTCATATTGCTTTTTTTTTTTTTTTTTTCTAAGGGCCGTAGTTTCTTCTTCTTCTTCTTTTTGAAGATTTGTCAATTACTTTTTATATTCTTACGGGTGGTCTCGGTTCAAATTTTCCCAACAAGTGATATTGGAGACAAATAACTCTAACCTTTGCTATTAAGTCTTTGCTCATCAGTACTATTAATTCTCTAATAAGTGCTTCATTTGTTAGCAGTCAAAGATAATGTTTAGTCCACCTGTTGAATCAGATGTCAAGGGATCTAATTCATTCAAGATTCTCAAGTAAAGATAACATGTGAATGCTATTGATCTTCATTTACGAAGTTATTAATTACATATTTATGGTTTAAATTCCTACTACTAAATATGGCATATCTCCAAAACACTGAGTTGTTGGTCTACCAACTGTACTTACTCAGCTAGTGACACTGGGGCTGCTGGTATGGCATATCTCCAAAACACTGAGTTGTTGGTCTACCAACTGTACTTACTCAGCTAGTGACACTGGGGCTGCTGGTATGCCTACGGCAAGTGACGCGCATAGATTTGGCAAGTAAAGCACCCTGGACGCGTGGTGGAATTTGACTCGGCAAGGGCAAGGGTGTAGGTGGGCTTCGATAGGATGCAACGCCCAAGAGCTGGCAGCTGTTGTTGTGCTTGACGCATGCCTTCTACTCCATGCGCTTTTCTGGTTCTAATGCCATCTAGGGTTTCCGATTTCACTAGATTAATCATATTTAAATCCTCTAATTCAAGTAACCAACGTCTATTCCTTATGTTGCCAGCGAATCTCTAATATATTCATTTATCTTTTTCAAGCATTAATAAATTATTATAATAAACATTATTACCTTTCAGTTTTCGACAACTTATCATAGTTCATTAAAAACCAGAAATTCATAATGCTACATAAGTTTCATATCTATCTCTAACTTTTTTTTTTTTTTGAAAGAAAAACATTACTAAATTCAAGTAGCAAGATCGGCTTTAACAAACGGACCAAGCCATCTTGGGACATAATCAAATCCAAAACAATAAACAGACTTATTAATAGCATATTTCGCCAAAAAGTGAGCTATTTTGTTTCCATCCCTGGGAGTATAACACACCATCCTACTTCTGGCAACCGAAAGGGAATCTCTAATATCTTCCACAATGTTTGCTTCTGGTGCCTCCGCAACTGGGTTCTGAATAGCATTAACAGAATTTAACGCATCTGATTCCACCACCCAATTATCCAATCTCAGAAAATTAGCTAAGCACCCACCTTCTCTCACAGCTAGGCATTCTCCTAAGTGGGGAGAAAACTTGCCGAAAATACGTCTACCCAGAAAACTCAATACAGCCACATCTTTATCTCTAGCAACAACTCCAATACCAATATACTCCAAGGAGCTATCCATAACTATCTCTAACTTATAACAATCTCATGATATATTAAACAATGGCTTATTCAATTATCACTTCTCAGTCTCAAATCAAATATCAAATCATGCAAAAGTTGACTAGAATTTGACAAGCTTTTAAGCATAGATTAAATTACTTCAACATATAACTTGAATAGACATCAATCGCTTAAAACTAGGGAAAATTCAAATATTCATAATTTGACTACATCATAGCCCTAAAAAAGAAACTTAGAACATAATTGAATAAAATACACTCCTAATCATGGTCTTAGACATAGTGAAAAAAAGAAAGAGAAGAAAACTAGAAATTTGAAGTTGAATCACGCTGTCTCTGTTTCCGGGTCTTGCAATTTTTCTCCTTCTCCAATTGAGTTCTCTCCATCTTTTGATCATTTTTTGAAGCTTTTAGGTAGGGCTGGTAATTCGTGTTCGCGGGTTGGGTTTGGGTTGGTCCGATTACAGTACGACATGATAAGCATAAACATGAACACGTCATGATTAATAAATGGGCCAAAAACCTAAACATGAATACAAACTATTTAATAAA
>CM046381.1:3430906-3448758 GCA_025413485.1 Ficus microcarpa | reverse complement strand
ATGCTATGTTTACAAAAGTGCTATATTTGCAAGGTGCTATATTTACAAAAGTGCTGTATTTACAAAATGTCATGTTTATAAAAGTACCATAATTACAAAAATGCCATGAATGTAAAAATGCCATGCCATGTTATGAATGAGATGAAAGTTATATTATCATCTAGTGACATCATAAGGCATGTTCACTAAAGATAAACAACGTGGTAAGAAATCACAAGTAAAGTGTCGTACCAACCTCCCATCAGGTGGAGGGTTTTCATGTTCAAGTTATGATTATCAACCTCTCGTTGATGCAAGAGGGTGTAATCAATCATGTTTTCCAGAACTTTTAGGGACCTTGCAACCCCTAACTTTATCTGGAGGCGCGCTATAATTCTAGTACGTACACAAGGGGCCCACATGTTAAAGGAAGATAATAAGATCAAGTTAAAAATGGATGCATAAATGAATATAAATGGTTCATGCATATGTTATATGATGATTGTATGTTTTCAAGATGTTTAAAAATAAAATGTTTTGTGAGATTATGTTTGTGCTTACTGGGCGAAAGCTCATTCAGTTATATTTCATACTGTAGGTAAGAAACCTGCAGCTTAAATGATGAGCTATATGCGGGCAATGCGGCGGATGAAGGGCAGTATGGATACCACTACGCATAAATTCCACAACCCTTTTCTAAGTCAAGAAGTTTTTGTATGTACGTATATATTATGAGAACAAATTATGTTACGTAGTATATTTGGTAGTAAAGACTTTAAAACAATTTTTTATTTCAGTACGAATGTAAGATCAGTTTCTATGAGCAAACATTTTCATATATAAGTATGTTTCAAAAAAAAAATTCCCAATTTTTCAAGTAAAGTAAGGTTAAGTATGAAGGTGACGGTCCTACGTAGGATGAGGGCGTCACACTTCTATCCAACGGATAACTCCAAGTTGCCTTCGAAATTCTCCAGCTCTCTCTCTCTACGTGGATCTCTTTCTCTTATGTTTCTTCTCTGGTTTTTTTTTTTTTTTTCTCATAGCTCTCTTTCCACAAAAATGGTGCATGCTCTTGCTCTGCTCCCCTTGCTTCTCTGAAAACGGTGTCCCCTCTTCCTTTCCTTAACTTTTCCTTTTCTATCAATCCTCACCCCAAAAATGCCCTAGCTGCACGTGGTCTTCCCTTTGATAGCTAATATTGGTGGCCCTCTTACAGCTGGCCTGTTTAGACAAAATGGGCAAAAGACCCACTGCTAGCTGTAAAGCCACACTTGGGTCCACATGCTTTTAATTTAATTCTTCACTACTACACTTTGCTGTGACTTTGCTATAGCAATGCTTCAGCAGTCCATTCTAAAGTTGTCTCCAATCCAATGGGCTTCCTTCTTTTTGGCTTCATGGGCTCCAGCTGTAAGGTAACACAAAATTAAACTTAAAAATATGCCAAAGGCCAAAATTATGTCCAACACTTTACCCTTTCTGTAACTAAAACAAACAAATTAATAATACATAAAATACTAAGACTAAAGCATATAATCTTGAAATATCATCAATTAATAAGCTTAAAAGCATGTTAAATAACTCTATTTCATAGAGTTATCAGCATGCATGTGAGGAATTGTGAATTCGAAACGGAATTACACCCAAAAGAATATATCTAGAGTTTATTCAATTCTGCACTATGAACTCTTAAAAGGAGATGTTTTAATGGTTTTTATTTTGTTAAACTAATTATGATTTATTTATCATTGGATTACCTTATATAATAAGTTGATTATTTGCATGTTTGGCATCCATAAATAATTAAACAAAATAGATAGAAATTCTTGGGATAATATTAAAAATTATTTGTTAAATTTATGTTTTTTACTAATTAATTTGTTAGGTTAACAGTTAATGTAACGAGTCTTGTGACATCTGTAAAGGGGCGTTACAACTATAGCAAATGAGAAAAAACTAAGAAGTGAAAAAACTAAGGATTTAGAGGTAATTAATTTTTTTTAAAGAATTTTTTAACAAATGGCCGAAATTTTTAAAAATTAGT
Source organism: Ficus microcarpa (assembly GCA_025413485.1). NCBI lineage: Eukaryota > Viridiplantae > Streptophyta > Magnoliopsida > Rosales > Moraceae > Ficus > Ficus microcarpa. The sequence continues at coordinate 3,446,732 of CM046381.1, read as the reverse complement.
TGAAAGTGTTGGAAAAAATCGGATCCGGTATTGGAGTTACGGCGCAGCGGAAGTTTTAAAAATTTTATGCCGTTTCCGGAAAAGAAGCTCATGATGCATATAACAATAAATTAATTCATGATCAAGCGTACCTTATTTCTTGGATTCCGGAATTGCTAGAGCGTTTGACCAACGTGTCTTCTCTACTATTCTCGAGTTCCACGTCTCAGAGTGTGTGTGGGCACATGTTCTATGAATCCAAGTGACCGGTAATACTTTCCGAAATCTAGATCCCTCCTTCTCAATTCCGATGATCCTCGTTGAGAATTTGATCCAACTTCTTTCTTTAAAACTACAAAACAAGAACCGGTTAACCTCCTATGAAAAATTATCACTCGGTTTAACCTTTCTCGCAGTTTTGATTCAATGGAATTTTCTTTCTTTTTCTCTCTCACAAGAAAGCCGAATTTTTGATGTGTAAGAAAAACAAAATTTTTTTTATTATTAAAAAACGTTTTTCTCCTTAAAAAAAATCAAAAATTAGTTTTTCAAGAACTCCTAGCCTTTATATAGTATTCCAATCCTTTTCAAAATTTATCTCCTACTTGAAAAATAATTAATAATTATTTTCCGGATAAATCTTGAACCAAAAGATCATACAACTTTAGGGCTAGATTCATTGAACATAAAAATAATTTTCAAGAGGAAATCCCCTTTAAAATTCGGCCACAAAGTGAGAGAAATCTTGATTGGTGGTTTAAATCAAGAATCTAGACTAGTCAAAAGATCCTAGTCCTATCTAGATTCAAACTTCTTTTAAACATTTTCGAATTTAAATAGGATTAACATATTTGAATAAATATTTTCCATAAACATTATCCATATTAATTAGTTTAAATTAATGAAATATTTCAAATTTTCTTTCCTCACAAAAACCATGCACCTATTTAATTAGGAAAGAAAAATTCATGAAATAATCTCCATTATTTAAACCAATTAATAATTAAATGTTAGGAATATATTTAAATAATTTTGAAACAAAATTTTCTTCCCTCCATACAATTAAAAAACGTGCACCACTTTTAATTAGGAGAGAAAAATTTTGTTTTCCAAAATTCAAACACAATCTTATTTTCAAAATTCAAATTAACCAATCACATGTTGATAAATCATTTGTCTACAAATTTCACATGTCTAATCCTTTCTGGATTGCATATTAGAGAGTACCATGTCTTAATAGACATTACAAAATTCCATTTACAATTTACCGATCTCATTAGGAACAAATCCCGAGACGCTTCGTGGAACTATATGAGCTAATAGAGGGACCCGATGGAAATATGTAAAGAGGCTCCTATAATTGTGAAAAATTAATCCCAGATTAATTATCCATCAATTATCAACTTCAAAACTATTCCACTAAAAGTTTGAAGCTGAACTCCTGTTTACATACCGTATTACGAAAGCTCTCTTACGTAGTGCTTCTTCCATGATTTATTCATCGCTTGCTTAATCCCCATATGTTATCCATGATTGAATTAAGGACTTTTTCCGTTTTACCTTTTCAATCATTTTAACTTAAAGTTCAATTATTCTCCATTGAAAGAACCACCAATTGTAAAACCATACAATTGGAAAACCACCAGAGAACATAAAGTAAACCGATGGCCAAGATCTTGTTATACTATCTTTCAATCCCCGAATAATACCCTTAAGTAGATAACATTTACTATCATTAAGATAGCTATGGATTCCGTATCTATGAATCTTGATTTCTCCATCCATAAGTCATGCACCCAAAACACAAGTATGTTGACCATGAATTAACAGTGTCTCACCTTTAGTGAATCAAAGTACATAAGTCATGGATGCGAACTCAAGTAATCATTTCAGGATTAAGATTAATGCAGGATGATAATCAAAGTATCATTGATTCTTATAAACGGAATTATTAAACCGAATCAATTAACACTTTAGGTCCAGTCCAATGTCATACCTCAATACTGGTATACATTAAAGTTTCTACTCGGAATCTATCCGATGGTCAAGACAAACCATCCCTCCAAGGAAGTAGACAACCTTTACAATTTTATCATGAATAAGATCCCCAAATCTTATTCCGTTGATTGCGGACTATTTATTTAGACTGTTATCAAATTACCACGTCTTCTATGCATACCCCGTATACATATGGTAATTCGATATATTACCAACAGCCTAGGAGTATTTTATGTTTGCTCAAAATAATTATACAATCAACAAATGAAAGTAAATAGGACACAACTTATTAAACATGAATAATTTCCTCTTATTAATATCAAAATGTCATATTTACAGAAAATCCATAAAATTTTCTATCCTTAGGGCACCTATAGATCCCAACAGAAAGACCCTATAAAAAAAAACTCAATCACTAATTGACTATATAATGTTGTTAATTTGGTAAACTAGTGATTGATAGTAGTCAATTATTGATTAATCAGAACGTAAATCACCAAATTTTTAAGTCAATAATTGATTGACCATGTTCAATCAGTGATTGTTCAAATTTGGAAAAAAAAAAAATAGAAAGGGCCATTTTGCAAAATAGAAAAAAAAAAAAAAGGAAAGAAAGTTCAGCCACCTATTTGATTGAGTGATTAAAATATGTCATCCGGTCTAATTTTCTAAAAAATATATATATATCATATACCAACTAACTTCATCACATTTATTTACTAAAAAAAAAAAAAAAAAACTTCATCACATTTATTACATTAATAAGAAATTTAAGTTTGGTACATCGGAGAAAGATTATTTTAATAGGATAAATAAATAAAATGGATGAATAAATAAATATAAATAAAAAGAAAAAGAGGGAGAGAGGATTACCGAGTAAAAACTAAAAAGGAGGGTAGCGATGGGGAAAAAAATGATGTCAAAATATCACAGCATTTCAGACCACCCCTGAGGATCCAACAACTGTCTTGGAGTGAAATGACTGGTTAATTTATGGCACGGAATTTCTGAAATGATAAAAAATCATTCTATAAATTTTCTGTCGATTTCATCTTCTGCCAATGATGATAGCCTTTTGCATCTTTTCTGAAAAAAAAGAAATCCTACATTGAAATTCTTCTATTTCACTATTTATTTTTCTCGTGTGTTGAGAACTAAGCCTCCGTTTAAATTAGAAGTGTTAATCTAAATTTTTCATCTTAATTTTTATTTTTTTTTAAATTCAATAAAAATTATAATTAATTTTTGAAAAGTCAACCAGCGTCAACTTAAAAATTTCATCTCAAACCCGTATTCCAAACGGAGGATAAAAGTAAAGAACACAAAACATAAATGTGTGATGATAGCAAATGTTTGACCAGGTTATCAATCTAATCGGACATTGACAAAATTCTTATTCTTATCAATAATTTATGTGTCAAATTAATATATTTACATAGTAATAGTAAAAGTTTTATAAAATTTTAATTATACATGATCCGATCGTTTATGATACTTCTGCAAAGTTCCGCTTTCATGGTTTTCGAAACCAACAATCTGTCTATAGCTGTAATAATCAAAATTTTTATGAACTCATGATTTCCTTGTATGTAAAGAAATTTAAGTCCGTACTATGTGTGTATGTGATCTTTCATGAAATTTATGAATATCAATGTGAAATTCATAATTTTATCAGTATATGTTTGAGTTCTCGTTTAATTAATTATGAAACTCAATAATAAGTTTATTAGGTCAAGAACGAGGCCTTTTAGGGAAAAAGGTGGGATAAGAATTTACGATTTTATTCAGGTCAAAATTTGACCAGAATGATTCAATGCATGATTATAACAGTACTGCAATATAGCAAGTAGTATGAAAATTATACTGTGAAAAATCGTTATCACAGATGAAAATGTACGAATAAGGTACGGAACCACACTGGAAAAATCAAGCACATTATTTAGGACAATAAGGGCTAAGTAACTTCAAGTCGTAAGAAAAATCATTACTCAGTCCAATAATACGCAAATGAATTATGGACTGTAGTCCAGTACTGTTATTAGTTGAAAACAGTATTGATAATATCTGAGTTAGTAAGGAAATGGACTGCATATTTATATTAAGGGATTTTTGAAATTAAGTGGATAATTATGCATGCATTAAAGCCGGCCACCTTTAGGGACTAAAGTACAAATATTTTGTCCTTAGGAGCCAAAGTGTAATTTAAGAAAAAGTGAGGTAAGCTTAGTGAGGAAAGCTTGGTGAGGTAAGCTTAGTGAGGTAAGCTTGTTTAGGTAAGCTTGGTGAGGTAAGCAAGGCATTAGTTGGAGACTAAGTAAGAAAAGATAAATCCATGATTTTGGGATTTTTGAAAAATAGGGAAATGGATAATTATGAAGTAATTTAGCCCTAATTTTTAGCCATATGGCCGGCCATCCTAGGATATGGGAGCGAAATGTTTGTTTTTAAGGGCAAAGATGTAAATTCAAGGGGAATTTGTGAAAAAAAAAAAATAATTGTGGAAATTATGTAATTTCCACATATAAATAGGTGATGATTGGGGGGGGGGGGGATAGGATCATTTAATGTGATTTTACCTCAAAACTATGGTTCATTTTCACCTTACCCTCTTTTCCCCAGAAGAGCCGAAACCCAAAGAGAAGAAAAAAGAGAGAGAAAGAGAAAGAAAAGAAAAGGGTGGTTGGATTTTTGGAGGAACCAAGGCAAGAAGGAAAGTTTTATTCAAAGCTTAGAACCATTCTCTAAGCTTAAAGCTATCCTTCTAAAACCTTTAAGCTATCCAATTAAGTTTTGATTCAAGATTTATGTGTATTTCATGTGGGTATGTAAGCGCATAAGCTCACTTTATTTTAATGGCTTAGATTTGCTTAGATTGGTGCTTGATTAGGGTTAGTGGTTTTGATTTATGGTTTGGTGTATGGTTATGATTTTATATGTTAGAGTATGTATGGTATGTATGAATGCCTAGTAGATGTTTGTAGTATGTCCCCACACGCTCAAGAAGATGTATGGTGTGATTGATTATGTTGATACGGATATATGATGCAAGGAGGGTGAGAGAAAACCCTAAAAACCCTAGATGGTGAAGATTCACCATATGGGTTGCATGAATGATTTTATGAATGAAAATGAATGCATGGCTATGAAAACATTACGTAACGCGCTGCATGCTTGATGTAGGCTCATGGTTTTAACCGTTTGAGGTAGTGTGTGCGTAATTTTACGTAAGAAACAATTAAAATAAAAACTACCAGTCTCAGATCAAGACTGGGCAGTAATCTAGAAACCGGATTTTGAGGCCTTTAGAGGCCGAATTTGAGGAAAGTTAAAACTACAAAGTTGTAGAAAATGAAAAATCATAGGAGATAGTATGGACGGTTTTCAAAAATAATGCTCTGATGGCCTCTGTTTTCACAAAAACTCGAGCTTGGTCTACCCACCCTATGCACGGCCAGGCACGTTCAACAAGGAATAAGAGTAGGTTAAAAGTGGAATTGGGTTTTGAGTAAAGAATAAAAGTTGTAGGGTTTTTCAAGATCTAAAACTTTTGTGGAGAAAAGTTTTTCAAATTTAAAACAAATTTTAAGATAAAACTGGACTTTAAAAACTGTGCAGAAAACAGGAAATTCCTGCACAAGATTTTCAAAATAGTGCAAGAAGATGTCATTCCTGCACATACACTGATAATTGGATTAATGGGACTGTTTTCAGCAAATTCTTCCAGACTTGGACAGTTTTATAACAACAGGTTATAAAATGGTTAATTAAACCAAGTATAGTAAGGAAAAAGAAATAAATGAATTGGGCCAAGTAATAAAGGTAACTATAGTAAGACATATGGTCATCTGATAGGTTACTAAATTTTATTCGGGCCAAAATTATTTTAAAGACATAGTAACAAAATGATGACCATTAGTAATCGGATATGTTACCAAGATATTAGGTTGGGCCTAAAGCCCATGGTTATCATTGGTAACCTAATAAGACAGCTTTAAAAATTGGGCCTTAGTAACCCAATAGGGTTTTGATCCAAATATAACTTGGGCTTATACCTAGAATTACTAATAGTAACCTAATAGGATACTAGGTACGATTGAGCCTTGAACCCAAAGTTCATTAACACAACAAACAAGATACTGTTTAGGGTTACACTAAGTAACCAAATAAGTTATCATGAGTGTGTGTGGGGGGGACATATAACTAGGATTATTCATAAATGTTGATTAGAATACCAACATTTTATAATAAGATAGGACGATTCTTACCTTACGTCCTTTTTTAAAAGCAGGAAGTAACATATTGTTGCAACCTGATTCAGAGCAACAAAACCTAGGACGTAGCATAACAGGTAAGTACAAACCTCACATACAGTATGAAAATAGTAAATACTATTTTCAAGTATGACATTTTTTCATGTATACCATGATATGTTATGTTATGCCAAGATATGTCATGTGTATGTATATGTTATGGTTGATATTATGTTATGTTATATGTTTTGATATAAAGACATCATGGGGTATGTTCACTAATATTAAACCACATGGCAAGAACATGTTTTAAGTCATAAGATAAGACAAGTAAGGTGTCGTATCAACCTCCCGCCAGATCGTGGAGGATTATACATGTTTCAAGTTCAAGTTTAAGATACTAAGACCTTTCATCAAATCGTAAAGGCTTATATGATTTCCAGAATTGTTAGGGACCTTGCAAATCTTAACTTTCTGTGGAATACGCGCATTTGGTACTTACACAAGGGGCCTACATGTTAAGCAAGATAATAAGTTCTTAATGGAGTATAAGAGATTCATAATTGATCATAAATGGTTCATGCATAAGTTACATGATGTTCGTCATGTTTTTGTGAGATTAAGTTTGTACTTGCTGAGCGTAAGCTCATCAGTATATTTTATACTGTAGGTAAAAAGCTTGCAGCTTAATTGGTGGGCCATCCGGACGATGCGGCAAGTGAAGGCGGTGTGGGATACCACTACGCAAATTTTTCCGCAAGTTCATATAAACAAATATATATATATATATATATATATATATATTAGAACAAATTGTGTTATATTGTACATATGAAGTTTGAAGACTTGAGTCAAATGAAAGGAGTTTGTACATTTTTATTTACTTCAATATGTATGCATGGAAAACTTACTTATATGGACTAGTCTATTTATATATGTTTAAAAAAAATATATTCTCAAATTTTCAAATAAGTTTTAAATTATTAAAAACCAAGATGTAGTTTACGTAAGTATGGTAACGGCTCTACGTATGTCGGGGGCGTTACAATAGCACACACTTTATGTAAAGAATAGCATCAGCTTTTTTGGTAAGACCGCAAGATACAGGCATATCTATTATAAGATTATTTAGAAAGTAGAAAAACTTTTCTCTTTTGTTCTAACTTGGTTGTTCGCTTCAGCTAATTTCAAGGACAGTGTTAAAATCTCCTGGAATATTTGCCAAAATGACTCAATAGAAGACTGAATGACTTTCCAAATTTCTTTTTTATTTTTTTATTAAAAAAATACTGACTATATAATTAATGATTTTTGTAATTGATAAAATCATTTAAAATTGAACCAAAATCTTAAAAAAATAATAATAGTAAAGGTATGCTCGGAGGGTTTGAGGGCCTCACTCCCCCCTTTCCCGTTGAGTTCCAACCAAATGCTTTTTGGAGGAGAAGAAGCCAGCCATCTTCGTTTCTTCCTCTCAAGTTCCCACCCACTCTGAAATCCATCAAGTACTTTGTCGCCAATGGCCGGTCACCCTCCATATTCTCCATCCATCAATGTTCAAAAGAGCTTGCTAAGACAACACAAAGGAGCTTGGGATGTTGGAGTCGTGCCTTTAGCTATCGCTGCCTTCGATGCCACCCTGCTTTCGTCGCCACCGCTACCGCCGTCGTCCCCACCTCCAGGGTTTGGTGAGAATTTTAGATGTGTGATATATTTTTCAAATTTTCAGTTCTTGATTTCCTTTAAAATTTATTCGATTAGTGAAATTAATTCAATATTTAGATAAAGCATTGTGATTTATTGTTAGGAATTTTTTATTGTAGAGCATCTGATTGTGCAACATTTATTTCATTATCTTTGATATTCAAAACAACCACTGAAAAAAAGAACAATCATAAAAAATTTCCGATGGTTGTTTCATTGAAATATTGAATTTGTTTATTAGTTTGTTTTTGTTTATTTGTCTCTTTGTTTTTTGCTTTTTAATTTGATGGGATTGTGTTAGTTTAGGAGTTTGGAAAATGATATAGGTATGCTCAAGATAACCGGAAACATTAGGTGAAAAAATTCCGAACGTGTTTGTATGATGTCATGTCTGAAGTATAGTTGTTTGTTAGGAAATGACATATGTATACTTGGAACAACCAAAAAAATTAGGAACGACCGTGATTAGTTTACGAACGACCGGTTGGTTTTCCAATATATTGTGATATTGATTTGGTTTTTTTTTTTTTTTTTTTTTGTTTTTTACATTCAAACACATCAATTATTGTAAAATAAAAAAATAAATATTATAATCATGATATTACAATATTATTCATTACACCAATTACTATATATTTCAGAAAAGTACTAAGAATATAGAAGATTCAAGAGATGATAAAGGTGATGACGTAGATGCCGAGGTGACGAAATAATTAGCCACTTGTTTTATTTACAAGTATTATGCAATGGTTCCTTTTTTTTCTTTTTTTTTTTTAATTTCTAAACGACATATATTTGTATGTTTTAGGAAACAAATGGGATTACATAAAATTCAAGTGATGAAGAGGTTGATAAGGAAGACCATGATGTATCTAGGACGGTCCTCACATCAGAGCTCTAAGAATTGCCTCCACTCATCCTCTCAGAATACTTTAGTGTCAAAGTTATAGTCCAATCGAGAATGACAATCCTCAAAGATGTTCGGAAACGGCTAACTGAGGAAGATAAGACCGTCTTTCGAAAATACTCTCAACTAGGTCCTTTAATAGACTTGTCCATAGGAGGGGAATTTTTCGGTGCGTTGGCTCATAATTTGCTTTTGAGAAAGACAGTATGTCAAAAGGACAATAAAGTGTGGTTCTTAATTGAAGGAAAACCATTGAGGTTTTCTCTCAATGAGTTCATCTTGATTTCGGGTTTATACATAGGTGGTGGACCTCCTAAGGATGAAATAAAAGCTCACGAAGAAATGAAAAAGTTGAAAAGCAAATATTGGCCAAGAAAGAAAAGTGTTTTATTAGAGGATGCTGTGAAAAAACTAAAATAGTTGAGCGTTAAAAATGTGAGGACCAAAGATAGGGTAAAGTTAGCATTTATGTACATGCTAACAGGGTTCTTAATGTCTTCTGAAACCAAAAAGGCGGTTGATCCTTCTTGGCTCTAATATGTCAACGATCTAAAATTCTTCACTCAATATCCTTAAGGGAATGTTTGTTACAATCAAACATTGAAGTACATAAAAAATGATTTGGTGCCAAAGTTTAACAAAAAATCATCAATATCGTACAACTTATATGGTTGCCCATGGATGTTTTAAGTAAACTTTTCATTAATACTTTTTTTAGTTAAATATATTTTATAAATTAATTTGTATTATAACTGTCATTTAATTTGTCTTGCAGATATGGGCTTTTGAGGTTATGCCAAAGTTATGTGAAATGATGGCTAAGAAATTAATTTTGAATAAGAATAACAAAAATGGGCCATGCTGGTTTCATTGGTAGAATATTCAGAATCCTATTGGCACCTTATTTGATCCTTGCTTGGAGGCCATGAGATCTGCTGGGGTATTAACCAACTCGTTATAAGTTAAGTTTTATGGTTTTTGTCTAGATTTATTAGTCCAGCTAATCATTATTTTTCCATTGTGTTATTCAGTTTAAAATCCGTCGTATTTTGGATCCTTCATCTAAGGAAAGGCAACTAGAATATTATTTGTGAATGAAAAGGCTTGAAGACTGCGGTGATGATGTCATTGATGGTCTGGCGAAGTTATTAGAGGGAGATGTCATCTTGTGTAGTGTAGCTGATTTCTATGAGAAAATGATGAACTTAGATCAAGTCAACTCTCTCTTGATCCTACCTCAATCTTGAGGTCTTTCTCCACCAGTTCGACCCATGAGCAGATGATTAGAGCCTCTACTCCTGTGGTCTAGCAAAGACAACACCTGATGACTACAGGTCCCTCCTCTCTTGATCCTGCTACAGCCTCTACGTCCTTCCCAGCCAGTCAGACCCATGAGCAGATTGGAGCCTCTACCCCTAGGGTTGGAGAACGCATGGCCCGACACCAACATTCTCAACCCCCGTTGGCCCACAGCCTCGACTCCCATTTTAGAGTCATTGATGCATTGTATTGACCATCGTATGGGTAAGCATCAAACCTATATGAATCAGTGTTGGCCAATCACGAGGCGGTGATTGTGTAAAAGCTGGAGGCAAATAATAAGGCAATTATGCAGAAAATAGAGTCAGCTATGGCCATGAATAAGGAGGCATGTAGTGCTAGGGTGAATGGTGAGTTTGAGCAGCAGTTATCATAAGGTATGAAAACCAGATACAGTGGGAGTGATCATTTCAAATGCCAACAACATCCCTCACAAGACGAACTAATAAGAGATGGTGGTGAATATGGACATGACGGGGTCGTTGGTATGGAAGCCGATGCCAATATTGAATATGTGAAAAACCACGAGAGCCTACCGAAGAGGCAGAGGAAAAGAGCGCCAGCCTTACTATCACCTTATGTGGTACAGTGGCCAAAAAAGATTTAGTACTCGAGGTTTGATGCTCCAAAAAAGGACTAAGATGCTTCTAAGCCCACAAAAACACTTTAAGTGATCAAGAAATATAGTATTATCTGTACTTTAGATTACAATATGATTATATATGCATATGTGAAGACAACATTGGTCTTCTATTTTGATTTTTAACGAGATTATATTAATTGTGGTTATTTTGCTTATGAAAATCACATATGTATAATCAGGAATTGTCATAAATATAACAGGAACGACGGCAGAATAGTTAAAGAACGACCGTCTAGTCGTTACTTCTAGATTAGTTTTTTTTTTCTTTAAACAACAAAATAACATAAATAACCACTAAAATTATCGAAACAACCATCTAGTCGTTCCTTTTAAATCTTGACTTTAGCTTTTTTTTTTTTTGGTTTAAACCAAAAGCAAAAATTACTATATCATGGTCTTTCTTCTTGTATGATTAGCCTCAAAACACACGGAACGAATAATATAAATATAAATATAAAAATAAATAAATAAATAAATAAAAACCTTCCTCTCTCTTCTCCCTCTCTCGCTCTTACTCCTCCTAATCTATAACATGAAACTAGGTACATAAATTTAGTACTAAAAATTCAAGGATTTTCCTGAAAATCTAAGGAATTACTAGAAAATTTGTGTTCCAATTTATCATCTTTTAAAAAATCTGTTAAAAAACAAGGATTTTCCCAAAAATCTAACGAATTACCAGAAAATTTATTTTACAATCTATCATCTTTTAAAAAATCTGTTATAAACTTTAAAAGTACCTAAAAATAAGTTGTTTGTTGTAATTTCCCTTTAAGGATTTTATTTTTGTGGAAAAACCTACCTTTCCTCTTCTTTCTGAAGGGATCATGAATGACACGTTGGACATTAATGAAATTACAATTGCAGTCCTCCCCACGAATGACGCAGTGGATAATTTCTTTTCAGTAAATATTTTTTGTTTTCTGTTCCTTTTTTTAATTTAATTTAATTTTTTTATTTTTTGAGTTCTATGTCTTTCTTCCTTTCAAAAAAAAAAAAAAAAAAAGAATTCTATGTCTTTCTTTTCGGTTTTTTTTTTTTAACATGTTTTTAGAGTAACAAACGACCTTTTTTTAACTCATTTTTTAACCACACTAAAGTACCTGATGACATTGGTAATGTTTTAGAATGATAGTTCCTTAGTTATTTTTATAAATTATAAATTTATTCTTTTCATTATCTTGACATAGAAACAATAATAAAGAGTGTTTGTAAACATAACTCGATGGTAATTTCATATCTGACTACATCGTAGGGTGAAAAGTTTGAATCCCTACCTTTATGTTCAGAAAAAAAAAAAAAAAGAATTATATTATGATTATATTCATATGAGGAGTATTATTAGGTTGTGAATTATTTTAAGAGAAGCAGTTAATTAGACCAAATGACCCGTTGATTATTTTATTGTGATGTCCATAACTAAAATTTAGCTTCTTTCTTGAAACTTCAAAGTTCTAATGACATAAGATGTACACGTAACCTTTGATGGGATTTTATGTTTTCTCTCTAATTTGCCTTCAAAGATGGGTTTTACTTTTTTTTTTTGAAAAAAAAAACGAGACATTAAACGGGGATCACCTTAGTTTTTTCCTGGTTTTCACAACGAAAAATCAGATGATTTGTGAACACAAAAAACAGGTTGGTTTGATTTTTTCTTTTTCCTTGGTAGGCAGAATGAAAACATATCCTAAGAAATGCAATTGAAGAAAAAGTGCATTATGTATGAAAAAAAAATAAGGAGAAAACTAAAAAGAAAAAGGAAAGTCAACTATACCAATGCTCTGTTACAATTCAAGAAGGTTTAATTTTTTATTTTTTAAGGTTTGATGGGAATCTCCCTGGTTTTCCTGGGTTTCCGCAACTATAAAAAAAAAAAAAAAAAAAAAAAAGGCTCCGTTTGGATTGTATGTCCATTTTTAAAAAAGAAAATTTACTTGTTTTAAAGAGAAAATATTTTCATTTTGAGAATGAGATGGTGTTTGGATGTATGAAAAAAAATTTAAACAAAAATTTGTTTGGAATGAGAAGAAAATAGTGCTAGGAATAGTGCATTGTAACAAGATTTTAAAAAGATTCATTTTCTTTTTTTAAAATGGTACTGTATAAAATAAGTTTGAAAATAAGATAGTTTTTTTTTCCCTCCAAAATAAGAGAATGATGGAAAAAGTTAAGATAAACACTTTTTTGTAAAAGTTTTCTAATTTCCGAAAATGGACTTATCATCCAAACATAGGATTAGATAAAAATTGCATCCCTAGAATTCCTTCCCTATTGAGTTAAAAGAGTGAAGTTATTTCTTAATAGAAGGCCGCTGATGAGTAGAGTACTGCACCAATGCTCTGTTGCAATTCTACTAGTAAATCAGACTTTTTGTTCTGCAGCTATTGATATATATATATATATATATTTTTTTTTTTTTGTCTTTTGTTTTGTTTTTACTTAAAGAAATATGCATGTATTTCTCTGAGTAAAGATATTGTTGGTACAACTAGCAAATGGAAAAGAAGAAACAATGTTTTTTTCTTTTTTTTTTTTTCTCCCTAAATCCAGGCCGGCCAGCCAGCCATCCAATGAGTTAGTAACTTCGTTGACGAGGAAATTACAGAACTTGTCCTCACTGCCCTCTGAATCCTGTATCTATAGGGTCATGGAGTGGCTACATCATGCAAACGCGAAGGCCTAAACCCCAACGGACCATTACATCACGATGAAGAAGGTTTTCGGGCCATGGAGTGAGGCTACTGCAGTCTTTAAACTGGCTATCATTCAAGCGGTGTGTTTCATGTGGTGTCCCGTTTACGAAGTAGCACAGTTTGCGAAGGTGTTGATCGGCATCAATATGTTCCACACATAAATTTTTCAATGGAAAACCAACATTTATCTACCAAAGATGTCCGATTGCTCGTTTCAAAATCAAAACTTCAATAATTATCATAATAGCCTTCCATAGACTATCGTTTCTAATTTTCTATCAGTGCAGTCATTGCTCGTATTCAGTAGACATGTCATTTTATTAACTAAGATAAACATTTCAAGCATTTGTCTCATGTGTATTTGCTTACATGCAAGATACAGAAAAGTTAAAATGATACACAAATGAAAAGAAATCTTTTAACTTTATCCGTGACCGAATAACATAGCGAGCACAGAAAACATAAAACACAAATTGACTAAAAATACAAACAGAGCAATGAGCAACAATCACAAACCAGATTCATGTCGAAACATAAATCAACGCAGGAGGATCTGGGATTGATTTGAGGAAATGACTTGCTTGGGCCTTTTGTCCAAATCTTTGAGGAAGTTTTCTTACCAATAAGACCTAAGACAGTGAAAAAAATAAGTGACAGATGTTAGTAAAACCGTAGAAATGTCAAAAAATGATTAGTTGGAGCAGGGATGCAAAATCACATTCATAAAATCGAGCCAAAAAAAGTAATTCTTTACAACTATAAAAGGAAAAGAACGAAAATCAAAACAACAAAGACTAGTTTCTCTTGAAAAGAAAATGGAAACGAACCAGAAAGATCTTGAATCAGTATTCAACATCATCGGTGAAGTTACTATACTGATCACTCCATTCGGCATTTGAGGTTCTGGCTACTTCTTCATCATCGTTGTAAAAGAAACTCAATTGACGACCGTATAATTCCACATTGCTTGTTGTTCTTACTAACCTTTTCAAGCGATCCAACAAGTCAGGCTCCCCAAGCTTGTAGGACACATAACGGCTCCCAGAGATTCGATATCGGAAAACAACTGATGGTACATGCTTAACCTTCCAATAATCCGAGCCTCCTTCTGGTTGCAGACGAAGTACAAATTCATCGGACATGTCATAAAATTCAAGAAGTTGGAGATTTTTTAGGTTTTGGATGTCAAATGACAAGTGATTTTCGCATGGTCCAACTCTTAGCTCTTCTAACATTGGCAACGCTCCTCTCTCGATTCCCACCATCCTCAAATAATGTAGCTCTGTTAGAACAAGTTGCTTGAGTTTTTGAAAACTAACACCCTCAAAATGAAGTTGCTCCCCCTCATATGCCCGATGAAGCCAAAGAAACTTTAAGTTGGGCAGACACTGAAGAGCTTTTAAGGGGTCCACAGCTAGTTTTGAGAAACTTAAACCCAATATGCTCAGATTCTGAAGCCCCAAAATCCAATCTGGCAATTTCTCTAACCGACCTTTCAAGACAAGACGTCTTAGCAGAGGAGGTGGAGATGAAATTGATTCCAGATCAAAAGTTTCGCGATCAGTGGACAAGTATAAGCTGAGAGATTCAAGCAGGTTCATCTTCTCTATGAAGGAGCAGAGAGTTCTTACCATGTCTACAGTCAGTTTTGAAATGCTCAAACATCTTAACTGTCTCAACTTCTCCAGCTCCTCTATGACAACAAGTGCACTACGATGCGCTTCAACAGTCATTAGAGTTTGTAAGTTCTCCAAGCCACCAATCCCTTCTTTTATCTGCACTCCATGGACTGAATCCAAGTTACCTTGGTTGTTACGAGCACTGGCCATAAGGTGTCGCAGTTTCCGAAGCTTTTGGATTTGGATTGGAAGCTCTTGCATTAGTGTATTTCTAACATCTAATGTTTGTAGATTGATAAGTCGACCCACAGACTTTGGAAACTTCTTCACTTTTGTATTTCTTAAGCTCAAGTATTTCAGGAATGACAACTTTCCAATTTCCTTTGGGAGATCATCAAGTGGAGCATTTTCGAAGTCTAACAACTCCAAGAGCTTGAATCTTTCATCTACATTTACTACAAAAGACTTTCTCATCATTATTTGATTGACATCAGAAAGAAAAACAGTGGAAACGTTAGGCTGCTTAGAAGTCACCTCCAAAGAACTTATCGTGTCACCATAGAAGCAGCGACTTACATCATTTGGAAATATCGTAGCCCTTGTCTCCATTGCAGTCCTTGTCTCCCTCAAGGCTTCAAAAATTTGGTACCTTTTAGTCATTGATAAGATGATATGATGCATGAAACCATGGACTCTGCACATTCTTTCGGTGC
>CM046381.1:3377191-3430806 GCA_025413485.1 Ficus microcarpa | reverse complement strand
CATCATAGTTTATACATGAGACCTGGACCAAGTTTCTATTGATTAGGTCATTAAGGTATGTTTCTGCAACTTGTTCTAGTGTCTTGCCCATCTCTTCTTTAACAAAACCCTCAGCAATCCACAACTTAACTAGCTTTACATCAGGAATAAGATAGTCTTTAGGAAAGATGCCAAAGTACATTAAGCAAAGTCTGCTACGGGAAGGAAGCTCATCGTAATTATGATAGAAAACTTTGCAAACTTCTTCAACTTGGGAGGGACTTCCACCAAACTCCGCTTCGAAATTGTCAAGCAGTACATGCCATTGAGACTCGACGTCTTTTATTGGCAAAAGATGTCCTTTAGTAGAACACAGATCCCCCATGACCGAAATTACAAGTGGCAATCCGTGGCAACTTTGAACAGTTTTTAGGGACAACTCTTCAGAGGGGTAGACATTATCCCCATCACTTGTTGTGTAGGCAGATTTCCAAAATAATTCCAATGCTATTTGTTCAGACAGAGGTTGCAGTGTTTGAACAACATCACAAGAGGTAGCAATCAGATTGTTACGTGTTGTGATGATTATTCTACAACCTTCATTGTAATTTAGCAAAACATCGTTCATAACTTGGAAAAAATCTGTTTGCCAGACAGCATCAAAAACAATCACACACCTTTTCTCCATCAAGTATTCATTCAAGCGACTAATTAGCTCTTCTACCGTGTCCATTTTGCCATCCAGGCAGTCATCATCTCGACAGATTGCATTTGCTAGACAGCGGAACAGATTATCAAAGCTATAGAATTGAGACACATTGATCCAAGCATGGCAATCAAAGTGTTGTTGAACATCTTCACTTTGGTAGACAACACTAGCAAGAGTGGTCTTACCAACTCCTGCTATCCCCACCAATGATATCACCAATCGTGTGCCTGTGGATGATTCTCCAACCAGCATCCTTGTAAGATCTTCCTTGCGGGATTTAATACCCACAAGTTCTTCTTCTAGAAAGACAGGGGGAAAATTCTCCAACAAACTTGTGCTTCTTCTGGATCCTTGTGAATATTCTGTCTTCAACTTGGCATACATTTTGTGAATCTCCTCGACAGTGTCTTTTCCCGAAAACTTTAGGACTGGACGCTTAGGCCGTTGCTGCTGCTGCTGCAGTTGTTCGAGGTTTTGAAGGTATGTGTCCAACACGAATTTCACGCGTTCCCACAACTCCTTCAATTCCTTGCACCCAGATTTCTCAATTGCCAGCCTCCGTTTGTAGGAAACAGCGATGGTAGCTCGGAGAATCCGCAGGTCGAGTTTCAGACTCTCAGCCTCTGCTTCAGCTCCTCTGAACAACTTTGCTTCACCCTTCAGCAACCCAAGTATCTTGTCAACGACACCAACCGAACTCTCCAACCACCGTGCCATTTCTCGGCGTTGCTCGGCGTCTCAAAGCCAACGTGCAATGGGCTATCAAACGTGCTCCGATCAGATCAACGACTTCAGATCTGCGATGTGATCTTAGACGATTCCTGGGAGAATCTTTAACGACTGTTTTTTGTTTCGGAAGGAGCCTTTCCCAAATGTTGTCTTTCGTTTACTCGGTTGACTCCGCTTCCTGTCTTATTGTCTATGTTATCCAATGAAATGTTTTATTTATTTATTTTATGTTCCTCCTAATTAATGCCTTTCTTTTTCTTTTTCTTTTTCTTTTCCTTTCCTTCAAGAGGGAGAGAGACCGTGGTAGTCATAGTTATCATTCAGGAGGACCATCCATTGTTCCCATCTCCTTTCTTCTTTTTCGAATTTAATTAATGCCCTTCTTTGTTTTTTTTTTTTTCATTAAAATTTTTTTTTTCCCTTGAGAAAGAGGGAGAAACTGTGGTAGTTATCATTTGACAGGGATCATCCGTTGTTTCCATTATTAGGTGTGATAATGTTATCCCAGAACACATACTTGAGGGTGCAAATTAAGTATTATGAACCAAGGCCCATGAGATCCTTGCTCTTCTCTAATCTTGGTGATTCCACTTTCATTTAGGCCCTTGGAATACAAGTTGTAGATGAAGTTTTAGGATTGATGTATGTGTGTTTGATTAAAATGTGAATTAAAAATAAATTATGATATTTGAATAGTGTAAAAACTTAAAATGTGTTTAAAAAAAAAAAGGTAAAATGATTCTTGTTTTTTTCGTTAATCGTTGTGAACATTTAGAGACAATAAACATCTTATTTTGACTTGAAATAAGAAAGTTCTGAGTTTTTAAAGTTTGGGTTTTATAGAAATGAAATAACAAAAAAGAGAGATGTGGTATTTTTAAAGAAGCTAATTGAAGTTGGAGTTTTTGAATGAGGTTTTCTTAATCCATTACCTCATATATATATTGCATAAAAAAGTCATTTAGATTAATTAATTACCTATTAGCAATAATTATCTTTGAGGACTTTGTAAGTTCTTTCATACAACTAAAGTCCTCGTAAGGAGCTAGGTATAACCTCAAAGGCTTCTCTATTTAAGGTCTCTTAACTCACATTTTCAAATATTCACTTATTTTTAATAATATGGAAAAAAAAAAAATCCAAAATGACGTTAACTCTAATTGGCGTTTCAAACGGGTTCTAAGCAAATAAATAAATTTGAGGCGGTCAAGTCAATGCTTTACGAGGACTAGCTAGAGGAGATTTGTCTCTAGAAGATTGCCAAGTTCTCATTAAGGTTTCATACTTTCGTCTAGAAAACAATTCTAAACTTAAAATTTTCATCTCAGTTTTTATCTTTTTCTAAAAAAGTTTTTTTTTTTTGAAAAAGTTTTTATCTTTTCTAAAAAGTCAATACAAATTTACTATTAAAACTTAAAATTTTTAATTCAAATTCATTCACCAAACGGACCCTAAATAATATTACTTAACGACTTAATCCCCTCACGCCTCACGCACCTTCTTGGAAGATATTATGTTAACTACTCTTTTTTTCTTTTTCTTATTCTTATTCTTTTTTTTTTTTTTTTTGGTCAATTGAAAATGTTGTTTCATTGCATCATTGGCTACGCGTCATCCTCCGATAGAGATGGCAACCAACAGAGTCGACCAAGTAAACACTAGGAAAGTTCGAGGAAGTTTAGCTCCGTTCATTCTCAAATAACATACCATGCCATTTTTTCTTTTAAGTATAAATAAAAACATGACAGGGTTAGTATTTGTTACTCATTTTAAAAAGATTTTATTTTAAAATTTAAACTTATATTTTATAAATTTGACATATCCTAATATTTATATTTATTATAACATTAAAGTTAATAATTTTATTATTACATAACACTAAAATTATCAATTTTAATATTAAAATAAGCAAAATTATAAAGAGCTATTCAAATCATGACTCTCTACTTAATTTTTCTTAAAATTTAATATTTTAGGATTGGTGTTTAGGATAAAGGGAAAACAAAATGTTGGCTGTGGAATTTAAAACGGTAAAATTTTTGAATTAAAATGAAAAGTTTTTGGGAAATTTTTTTTTTTAAATTAGGTTCAAAATTAGATACCAAACCAAGGGCTTACTCATTTGGCAAAGTATTTCAACAAAAAAAACTTAATAAAACATTGATAAAATCACAAAAAGATTGAATATAGATTAAAAAGGTTGCTTTTCATAGTTAAAATTTTGTATAAAATATACATTGCAAACTTGCCAAAAATGTTTTCTAAAATTTTTTTCCCATATTATTTTAGAAATTTCGATAGAAATTTTAAAACTTCAAAGTAAATTTTGTTCATAAGTGTAATTTTGAGAAGCATTAGCGGGCGAAACATAAAAGAAGATATAAAAGGAAGAAGAGAACACATAGATTACCATAATTTGGCAATATGTCTGTATCAATGGACTAGAAAACGAAGAGATAAAATTCACTAATAAATTACGCTACAAATGAATTGTGTATAAATATAAGTTGTAATTACAAAATCAGGTAAGTTACTAAAAACTATCAAGTTTGCTTCAATGAAAATATTTCCTAATATGTATGAAAATATAAGTAACTACAAAACTCCCGATAGACAAATTATACACACACACACAAAAAAAAAAAAACTAAAAAAAACTAAAAAAAAAAACTAAAAAATGTAACCTTTTTTCTAACATTGTTAATATAATTTTTTAGACTCCAGTGTTAACATAATTTTCACAAATTTACATGTAAAAGTAAAACATGTATGGTGGAAAAATAAAAATAAAAAAAGTCCCCCCCCCAACAAAAAAAAAAAAAAAGGAAAGAACAGGGGACAAATTTTATGAATTCACGTATGTTTTAAAGATGTGTTTTAGAATTGTTTTAAACAATATATATATATATATATATTGTTTAGTGTTCACTCTTTCGTATGTTTTGGGCATATTGATTATTGCTATTTTTGTAGTTTATGTACTATCTTAAAAACATATTATTTATTTTAATTGTTTTTTGAAAACTGTTATTTTTTTTAAATTGAAAGATTTTTTTTTTCCCTTTAGCATCCTATTGGAGCCTAATATTGCAAAATAACCAAAAATTTTTTTTTTTTTTTCAAAAAGTGATTGCAGTCTGGATTTATTTATTTCATTAGTTTAATCCAACTCTAATCGTACTATTTTTTATCTTTTTTCTAAAAAATATTGTCTTTTCTGAAAATTTAAAAAAATATACTATTATAACTAAAATATTTCAACTCAAACTAACCAACCAAATACACACTCGGATGATATTGTATTTAATTTCACTAAAAATGTTTAATTAGAATCCCCTCCTCATCAAGTAATTAAAAAAAAAAAAAAAAAAAAGTCAAAACTATCTTGACCATCGCCACAGCTCCTTCGTTTCCCCAACCACTCCCATTCACAAAAAGTCCGAATATCCCACCTCAGACCGATTCTGTTTCCATTTTTTCCTTCCGAACTCTGGACAAATCAAGACAGAGAGAGATTTTTCAACGAACGGAACCTTATTCCCGGAAGGTATGATCTCCCTTGAACTTTGACATTTTGTTCAGCAAGTTCAGCATCTTATCCGCCTAGATCGCCTTTGCTCCGGCTTGATTCGAGAATCGGAGAAGAAATGGCACAGACTTTGGTGACCGGCGTCATCGACAGGCTAGTTCAGCTGCTAACTGAAGAAGGGAAACTGTTCAAGGGAGTCAGCGGAGAAGTCCAGAGAGTTAAGCTTGATCTTGAGATCATCCAGGCATTCCTTACAGATGCCGAGGCAAGACCAGAGATCGGTGACACAAGCGACGATGTGAAAGCCTGGGTGAAACAGGTTACAGAGCTAGCTGTGCGCATAGAAATTGTCATGGACAAGTATGTGGCACGTACCAGAGATCAGAACCGCGGGGGGTTCCCTAATTTCCTCCGTAAAACAGGTTACTTTATCAAGACTCTGAAATCAGGTCCTGAGATAGCCTCTGAGATTCAAAAGATGCAGGCATCATTGCTGGAAATCAGAAGCTCAAGTGCTCGAATTGATTTCAGTCCCTCGTTGACCGAGCTCGAAAGGCACGAGCCTCTGTTGGTTTCTCAATATGTACAGGAAGAGGAAGTCGTTGTGCGCGGCGATGAGGAGAATCTCGTAAGAAACCTTGTCGAAGGAGATTCCACTTTGACTGTGGTCTCTTTGGTGGGAATGGGTGAGATCGGAAAAACCACTCTCGCTAAGATAGTCTACGATCATGGAGATGTCCGAAGAAACTTCAATTGTCGTGCTTGGATCACTGTGTCTGAAGATTACAGCATGAGGACACTGTTATTGGCCATGATAGAGAAGGTTTGCCCAGCTGCAGAACAAAATCACACAACAGAAGAGCTGATTGTTTCCTTGAGGCAATATTTCCAAACGAAGAGGTACATAGTTGTTTTTGATGATGTTTGGGATGAACACTTTTGGAGGCTTATGGAGAAGGTTTTTCCTGATAATGAAAAAAGTAGTAGAGTAATAATTACGACTCCTAATCTGAGCGTTGCACCAATCTCCGAGGAAACACCAAAGGCTTATGTTCATAAGGTAGACTATATACCCTTCGACGTGGTATGGGAACTCTTGTGTGAACTGGCATTCGGTCACGAGTTTGAAAGGCGTTGTCCTCCAGAGTTGGAGGAATTGTCCTTTGAAATTGTTAAGATGTGCGGAGGCCTGCTACTATTAACAAATTTAACAGCTGGTTATTTGTCGACGAAAGAGAAGGTGATATTTGAATGCCAGAGAGTGTGGAATTATTTTGTCAAAAGCCCCTCTTTCGATAGTGCTCTAAGAGTTATCTCTCTTAGCTATCTTCATCTACCTCATAGGCTCAAGTCTTGCTTCCTGTATTTTAGCATCTTTCCAGAGGACTATTTGGTTTCCGATGTAAAATTATTTAGGTTGTGGATTGCGGAGGGCTTCATTCAGAAAGAGGAAGGCAAGACACAGGAACGAGTTGCTGAAGAATATTTGAATGAGCTGATTCGAAGAAACTTGGTTCAGATCTCGTATGTCAACCACCAAGGCGTTGAAAGACTCTGCAAACTAGTCCATAACTTGATTCATGGCATGCTCATGTCAAAGGCCAATGAAACAAGCTTCTGCGATATCCAGTATGGAGAAAAGTCATGGACCAAAGGAAAAAGTTCTCGTCTATCAATCCATGGCAGCACAGAAAATATTTCGGTGATGCTCAAAGACTACAATGAGGTTCGTTCTCTGTTTCTTTTTGATATCAGTGAGTTGAGCAAGGATTTTGTGGATACTTTGTTCAGAAGATCTAAGCTTCTGACAATAGTTGATTTTGACAATGTTCCTCTCAATTATCTCCCAAATGCGGTGGGAAACTTGCTGTACTTAAAGTGTTTAAGTCTAAGAAATACTAAGGTGAAGGTACTACCGAAATCTATGGGCAAACTAGAAAATTTACAGACGTTGGATATTAGGAATACCCTTGTGGAAGAGTTACCAATTGTGATCTATAATCTTAAAAAACTACGACAACTTTTAGCCAGCTGTCTTGTTGAGAAAAATAATTTGAGTTCAACTCATGGAGTCGGGATAAAAGAAGGGATTGGTTGTTTGGAGAATTTGGAAATGCTAATGACCGTGAAGGCAAATGAAAGAGATGCTGATTGCATGAAAGAGTTGGAGAAGCTGGGGCAATTGAGATGGTTGGGAGTATCAAGATTGACGAAAAAAATGTTAGGATTTCTTTGTACCTCCATTGAGAAGATGAAACGCCTTAAGCGCTTGCGTTTACATTCGCTTGAGAGTTTTGATCTACAATCCATTTCATCTCCGCCTCCTCTTCTCCAAAATCTCATCCTTAAAGGCCCCTTACAGATGATGCCAGACTGGATTTCAAATCTTCAGTATCTAAGCGTGTTGGGGTTAAGTTTCTCCAAGCTAGGCGATGACCCTTTAAAATGTCTCCATGGTTTGCCTAATTTAGTGTTTCTCTCTCTCTACCACGCATTTCATGGAGAGCAACTTCATTTTGAGGAAGGCGGTTTTCAGAAACTCAAGGTGCTTGTCCTAAGAGAGCTGCATGGGCTAACGACATTGAAAATAGACAGGAGAGCGTTGCCACTTCTCGAAGAATTACAAGTTGGACCTAGTCAGCTTCTGGATGAAGTTCCCTCCGACATCCGACACCTGTGGAATCTAAGAGTTCTTGAAGTTTACGACATGCAAAGGGATTTTGTACTTGGTATGCTACCGGATGAAGGTTCTGATTATTGGAAAGTTGAGCATATACCAAGTGTTGTTTTCAAGTACAGAGTTAGTGGAAGACGTTATGCAGAATACAAGCTCGGCGAATCAGAGTTGTTGGTCCATCTGCGAGGTTTAGGGAGCTCAAGATATATTCGATGGGATGAGCGTCGGTTCAGTTTCTTTTACAGTGATGACGAAGACTTGGCAACAACTACAGATGTTAAGTGGAACGATGATCACTTTAGTTTCTTCAGCGATGACATCGAAGACTGAAGAATTTTGTAAGTTCTTTCTCTTTTCTCTTCAGCATAATTTCTTGTTATGTTCCTTGCTCGTTCAGTTTTTATCTCGTTTCACAAACATTGTCTTTTCAGTCGACTTCTACGCTCAAATATCTGATGACATTTTCTTCCTCTTTTCTTTCATCTGTGTCTCGTGGAAAGTGAGTTAAAATTTTACCATATACCTTCAAAAAAAATCTTCTGTTGAATTTAGCCGACACTTCTATCTTCAATGAGCAATCTTGTTTTAGAATACTTAAATGATTCAAGCATTGTATTAACCAAAACACTTTCTTGTCAATTTTTTTGTGTAGAAAGTTTATGAAAATTTATCATCTGGTAAGTGTAGAAGGTTGTATATGCTTCGAGCATCTTATCATGAGTGATAACCATTTAATCACTGCTCTGCTTTTCTACACACATTAAACATGTTTTGAACTTTAATCCCACATCATACCAACATACGCATTGTTTTCCCGTTTCTTAGGCATTAAAGTACCTGAAGGATTCAAGACTAATGGATCGGCAGGAGTCGTTTTACCAAATCAGCATTCCTTTAGCATACATGTGTAATTTTACAATTTGAACTGGATTCGGAATAAACATGAAATCTTTCTGCTCTCTGTGTGCCGTTTCTGTAACTAAGTAAAGCCACTGTCTTGATTTGTGCCTAAGTTTGAATATGGTTGATGTAGTTGACTCGAGACTCGTTAGTTCTTTTCGTGTAACTCAAAAGGCTTTCTTCATAGGGAAAGAAATTATTGCTTGATATCTTTGAATCTGAATTCTGTTGTGATGAGTAAATTTAAGAAAGTTATATGTTTATTTAGAAATAATTTCTATTTCCTTTAAAGAAATTATGCTCCTAACTTATTGCCGATCTGTTTGCATGAAATAGATTCAGTTTTTCTATTTAGAAGCATTTTAAAAACGGAAGTTGAATTATTATTTATGCAGTGCTATAAGCTTGTTCAAAATGCCATATTGTTGTAAACCTTAAAAAACAAAGAAACTCCAGAGTCGGAGATTTAAACTCTAAACCTCAACTTTGAGCACATGGATTTACCTCTATATTAAGCATGCAACCACCATTTGGTTACAAGGCATTTACCTATTATAGAGATGGTGTGATTTGATTGTTATATTTTTTATTTATATATTTTATAACTTAATTTAGTTATTTATTTTATTCATATATATTTTTTATCACTCTTAGTCTTCTTAGGAGGAAGACACATTATTATTTGGGATAGTAAGAAAACAAATTATTGAAATAAGTCTAAAGGTGAAGTTTGTAAATAAAACGAGCCTTTCTGTCGAAACTTCTTTATTTTTTATGGATACGTGAAAAGCCTATGAGGTTATAAATAAATGAGATTAATTTTGGGTTACTTGTCAAGTTTATGCACAATCTTTTATAACTTGGAGAAAATCACGAGATGTCATAATCGTCGGAATTCCGATTCATTCAGGACAAACACCACTTTTCCATCCTCAATATCAGCATGTGCCTGAGCCAATGACTGTTTCAAACAAAATAACGTTGAAATATTTTTTTTTGGTCATTATTATTATGTTTTGGAACTTGTAAAAGTAAAATTTTAATAATTAAATAATTTAAAAAGTAAAATATTTTATTAAATTGCATGAAAAAGTTAAGGTAATAATTAATAAGAATCAAAGTCACTCTGTGATAAATTTACCCACAAAATTTAGTATATGATAATTTTGACATCAATATAACACTTTATTAAAAATGTGTATTTTTATTCAAATATGGAAATCTACATAATAATTTAACATTACATTGGAGATCTTCTAAGATAAGTCCTTTTTTTTTTTTTTTTTTGGCTGAAATGATGTTATGTTTTTGTAAATTTCACTTTTGATTATCTAACAAAACAGAAGCAATCGTAATTAAATGAAATACATACATACATACAGACATATAGGATAGGGTACCTTTTCTGTGTGTACGATGTTCATTGGGAAGTAAGACCATCTCTGTGTCTGTATTTCACAAGAGAAAGAAAAAAAGAAAGGAAAAGGAAATTATAGGATATAACATATTTTTATAGGTACTTTTAAAGTTTAAAACAGGTTTTTTAAAAGATAACAAACTATAGTGTGTACTTTCTCGTAAATTTTGAATTTTCTGGTAAATTTTCGATTTTCAATTATTTTCTAGTAAATTCTTAAATTTTCTAAAAAATAACATATTTGTTGTTAATTTTTAATAGCAAATTAATGTGTACATTTTACAGGGATAAACAGGTCTTGTTTGTGTGGGGAAAGATATAGAAATCCTTCCATGAGTATTTTTGTCTACTTGTGCCTCATCATGAATTACTTCAGGCGGTCTTTGTCTTTCATAGTCACTTTTCCACATGGGTGAAAAGGTGAGTTGATGCATGCGGTAGACCTTTGCCTGCAAGATTCTTCCATCTCCAAGTACACAAACGCTTGGTCTCAATTTGTTATCTATTGAAAACAAATTGAGACTGCACCTTATACGTCATGGTGTGATGAAGACCTATTGTTGTTTCTGAGGCTCTCATTGTGGCTCGATTGAGTAGGATCATCACTTGAATTGTATATGAAAGTGACTACTTGGTAAGATCCAAACTAAATTTTGGCTCCACTTCAATGATGACATGGCCATTGTGAAGACCAACCTCTACAGCAGTGATAAGGCATTTTTGAAGTTATTCCACCTTGTGTCCAACAGGGCTAGGAAGCAAGTAACATTTTTTCCTACTAGGAATGTTGGTTGTAAGCGTAGCCTGATTGCACCAAGATGTAGACCCCGATAGCCTCGTTCTCTATATTTTCTCACATCCGAATCTGAGAAAATAAAGAGATATGTTTCTTTGTTGGAGCTGGAAACTGTTTGGACAGCAATAGTAGAGGATTGGTAAACTGCGGTAAGTCTTCTTTGTCAGGTTGGAATGATATACTTTAAGGTTCTGGACAAAGAGGAAACATGGTAAAAGTTATATGGACATAGTGGATTTAGAGTAGAAGGGATTTCTCTAGATGGTTCTTGCCATTCTGACTCAAAGTAAAAATCTTGAATGGTGTTTGTTGGGGTTGGTGTTTGTAACAACCCCTCACGGACCGTTACAGTTGACTTCTTAGTTGACTATTCATCTCTTATAAAATTACGGAAAATATTAAGCTTGAAATAAAAATATTTACATAATAGAAAACTTTAATTAGATAATTTTAAAAAAATCTAGAAAATTTTTTTTAAAACTATATCAAAATTAAACTTCATAATTAATTTATAAATATATATATATTTAAAACCCAATCAATGAAATAAAATTTAAGTCCATATGAAACATCCAATCAAATAATAATAAACAAAAGTCTCAAAACTTTATTTGAATAAAAAATATACATCTCATGATCGTTCCTCCTGTTTTTCTATCACATATCATCCCGCTATCCACTCCAAGCTCCTCCAACACTGCATCTTTCCCTTTCCTTTATCTGCAACATGAATTAATTTATATAAGCAAGGGCTTAGTAAGATATTTAAATCTCACAAATATAAATAAACATTTGTCTTTTATCATCATAAATATAAATATCATTTAAAAAAACTTTTAACTTTTTAAACCGTCATATATTGGGTCCGGCGTTGTACCATCATAGCGCGCTAGTCATGGAAGGGTTGGGGTAGCAAATCCAAACCAACGGTGACAAAAGCCCACTCACCGGGCAACATCATCATCATCATCATCATCATCAAGGGTGTAAATGCCATTTTAAAACATAAAATACAAATACATACCATATATATACTTTTCATTAAAACATCATCATATGAGAAGTATTATTTAAGAACATCATAACATCATCATCAACATTAAAACATATACTTATCAAATCTTTAATTCATGTTGCAGGTGCGAGTGTAGTTACCTAAATGCCTTACTTAACTTTTTCAAATTTTCCGATGGTGAGCGCGATTAAGGTCTCGAGTGCTCGCCTTTAGATCCGTTCATGCCATGAGTAATAAATATAATAAAATCAACAAAAGCTCATAGTAACTAATCAAACATATCTATCATATCATAGCAGCGCCTAAAAGGCCTATTTCATCATTCAATAACATCACAATACAAAACTTGAACAATTTCATGAAATTTCAAATCTTGATAGAATCTGCCAGTCAGACCTTTGTCCCTTCAAAAATTCATAAAAATTCATACAGGGATCCAAATGACCTGAAACCAATTTTAAACAAAAGTAGACATCCAGATATTTCTAATGGTACCTAATTCCTAGAAAATGAAAACCGTTTGTACCCTGAAAAATAGTTTTGAATTTGATTTCTAAAATTTTGTAGAAACTGGCAGCCAGACCTCTGCCTATTTGAAAAATCAAAAAAATACACATATGTCTCCAAATGATCTAAAAATGATTCCAAATGAAAATAAACATCTAGAGTTTTCTAACAGTATTAGATTTTTTAAAAATGGAGGCCGTTTGGATCCTCAAAAAGAGTTTTAAAATAGATCGCTAAAATTGTATAAAATCTGGTAGCCGGACCTTTTCCTCTTTGAAAAATCATAAAAATTCACATATACTCTAAACAATATGAAACTAATTTCAGATGAAAATAGACATCCAAAGCTTTCTAACGATACAAATTTGTTTAAAATGGAGGCTGTTTACATCCTTAAAAGCAGTTTTGAATACTTATCATAAAATCTAGAAATTCCGGTAGCAGTGGTCAAATATGAAAATCATTAAAATAAAAAAATAAAAAAAATATCATCACAATGTATAAGATTCATACACACACACACACACAACAGCCCTAAGACATGTTTCTAACACATAAAATTATTCAATCACCATACCAATGAAATCATAAATCAAGAAATCAAAAACTCTAATTTCGTCTTGTTCACAAAATCAACCATATCGCCATTCTTTTGATCATCATTCGATAAATATTTCTCATCATCTCCTCAAACTCACATGAAGACACTCATCAAGAAAATCATCCAATCTGTCAAAGAATCCCAAACTAAAACAAATAATAAAATCATCCTCATCATCAAACAATACCGAAACATACCTTGAAATCCTTTGATTTTCGGCTTGGAAGAATTTAGAGGTTTGGCGGATTTTTTTTCCCCTTCTGTTTGTGCGTGAGAAAGGGGTAGAGAGAGCAGACAAAGAGAATGGGAAAGAAGGGGAAAGGGAGGCTAGGGAAGTGTGTGAGAGAGAGAGAGAGAGAGCATATAAAAAGAGAAACTTTGAAAATTATAAACTAATTTGTGAGTAATTTAATCCCAAATAAATTTTGGAATTAATTGGGATTGAATCCTTTGGTTTAATTGTCTCTTAATAGTTGTGGAATGGCTGTCATTGGGGTGTGAAAATGTGTGGGAGGAAAAGGAAATAACTAGGTTGACTTTTAGAATTTTCGCACCTAAAATCGCACCTATAAACTAGTTGGTTACTAGCAGGTATTTGGATAGTATACTAGTCATAACTTCTTACTCTGAAATCAGATTTGCACATATGAGTAGGCGTTGGAAAGCTTATGAAAAGCTCTATAATTTTTTTCTAAATTATAGAATAATTTTTGACATTTAAAGATTCATAATTGAGTTAGAAATTAACATTATATAAAATATGTCTTTTTCGGATAACATACATTCCTTTAAAAAAAAACATTAACATCATCATAAATACTACATACCATATAGCCATCACACAAAATTATCAAGTCATCATAAAAAAATTCATCAAATCATCATAAGGAAAATTTATCAATTTGGCATGAACTTTGTTTTAGTACATCGAGTCCTCGTCGTGTCAGCTGTGAAAATAACTCAACATAACATTAGAATTAAGAAGTTGCTATCTCATCACATTACCCATTTTAATTCTAATGTTAATTTCCTAATATTATTGTTAGTTAGCGTTTAGTGCGTTATAGTGTTTGAGTGGGAACACTCTATTTTTGTTCTTTATATTTGATTGGGGTTATTTCAGCCATGACCTTTATGTAAGGTGGACTTCAATAATATCTAGGTAGATGCTTGAGACTTACGGTGCCTATTCATTCTTTTACGGCTGTTGCCCTATCCCCTAGTTACGATGACTTACTTTGAAGCTCTGAAATAACACAATATGATGTACAACATATAACAGTGGAACACCAATGCAAAATTTCAAGATCTTATTTTAAAATTGTGGCTCTGATACCAAAACCACCAACCTAAAAAACCTAACCTAAAACCCTAAACGCTTAGGGTTACATAAATGCAAACACTAGACTTTTAGGGCTTAAAACCGTAAAACTCAAACCCTAGACGTTAAAACCACACTAAGGAAAATACTGATGACGCAAGAATGATGACTTGGCTTATCTAGACTCAATAGAGAATAAGATGCAGTTGATGTAATGATAACGACTGTGACTGAAAAGGGTTTCAATATATTCACTTCAACTGTTTAGTACAAAAGCTGATGATCCCTGAACATACACTAGCTTCCCATACATAGAGGGATCATCTTATTACAACACATTCTTCCTAATTATCTACGTGCCCATTACATATATTGTATGTACTACAGGCAGTTACTTGCCGTTATTACGTGTCATACTACTTGATGTAGTATCTTTATATTTTGACAGCAACTTTCTGTCGTTTTTCCTTTTTCGGCCATGTATTCAATTTTGCATTTTCCTCTTTAAATCTGCAGACTACCATTTCGTCCTGTAGTGTCTTCTGTATTTCCCATGCATGTCCTATCCTGTAGTAGCTTGAATGAAGTATCTGTCTTGCAGTAGCTAGAACGAAGTGCTTGTCTTGAAGTGTCTATCATGTAGTAGATAGAATGAGGTGGTTGTCTTGTAGTACATAGATTGTGGTGGCTGTCTTGTAGTGCTTACTCTCGATTTAGTGGAAGCTGTCTTTTATATTATGAATTTATATTATATTATTATTTTATTTACCTTATTAGGGTATAGGATAGTTACGGCGGGTTCTGTCTTGTAGTACCTGAACAAACAAAAGACTAGGCAAACAATAACCTTTTTTTGAACATTATGAAGTTGAATTTATCTTATATTGCAAAATTATTGAATTGTTATAATGGACACCATTTTTCTTTAAACTAATTTTAGGAGGAGTTTATCCAAATTTATTTAATATAGTATTAGAGACATCGCATTCACCGAGAGACTTTTATTATTGAATTTCATTTTTGGGATAGTTAAAAGTACTTTAATTTGTCTAAGTGATAGTTTGATAAAAGACATGTACTGAGGAGTCGAAATCTATTGTCCCCAAATAATGTTATATTATTTTTTGAATTTGAAGATTTATCCATATAAAGGATATTAAATATTAAAAATTCTTTAATAGATTGATGAATTGTCAAAATCCTATTAAGAGGACAATCATTAAGATAAGAAAATATAACAGTAAATGTGGACTCCGAAAAGTAGATAAGATATCCTAGAATGCAGGTTGAACATCAAGTTTCAGTTGAACTTTAAGTAGTAATTTTTTTTTTCCTTTTCCCAAATACCAAAAAAATAAATAAATAGAGTGGTAGATCACATAGGCGAGGGAGATGGAAAAGGGAGAGAGACATCATTTCCTACATGATGTTCGGTATGACAAGAAAGAAACAAAACAAAAGACATCTCTTGTATTTGGTATAGAGATACAACGGAAAAGAAATATTAGATTTTTTTTTGTAAATTAACCACTTTACCTATACACTAGTACAAAAAGATAATACCATGACAGTTTTTAACCGTCGTGGTATCTTTTTACAACAGTTTTTTAATCTTCATGGTATTCAGGGTTGTAGAATCTATTTAGATTCCACGATGATTTTTTTACTATCATTAAATAGACAAAACTAGCACCAAATACGGCGTAGAGAGGGCTATTCCATGATAGTTTTCAGTAAAAACTGTCGTGGAATATTAATATAACAGAATAGTTTTTAGACAAAACCGTTGTGACAGAGCAACATACCATGACCGTTTTTAGCAAAAATAGTCATGGAAAGTACTTCATCAGGAAGTTTTCACAACCGGTTTTTGCAAAAACAGTCATGGAAAGAATGATTCCATGACCGTTTTTGCTAAAAACGGTCGTGGAAAGATTACAATTAAAAAAAAAAAATCACAATTCATGGGATTTCCCATAGCTGGCAAATCCCATGTATTATCCATTGTACAACCTAGATTAAAATAATAGCTAATCTTCAATTAATTTTGTGTAATAATGTACAATAATTATGTAACGACCCGCTTAGCACATGCCGCTATCATACGTACATACATACATAACGTGTCTTACATAACGTACTTAATTACTTAACGTAAATAGCGGAAAGTTTTTTTTTATACAGAGCATACGAACGTTTAAACGAATATTAAATAAAGATGTTCGAACATAAAATAATATACATAAAATAACAAAACGTGTAGTAGCTATCATCCCATATTTTACAACTTGCAGTGCCATGCTCCACCATCTTGCATCACAGATTGCTGCTAGGTTGCTTACCTACAGCATAGACGTAAGACGTGAAATTTCGCTCAGCAAGTACAACTATTACGAACCACGACACAAAAACAAACATAACATAACATAACATAATCATGCATGGACCGTTTATACTTCATTATGCTTTCTTATTTTTTTTTATAATATTCTTTCATAACCTAAAATATTAATGGGCCCCATAAGTGTTCGTACCGTGGCGCGCAACTATTGAGTGGTTGGGGCGGCCAGTCCAATCCAACTCAAACCATAGTTCAACCCGACTTAACGCGGGTTGGTACAACACAAGCAACTTGCTTGCCATCATACTTACTTTTCATCATGTCATACTTTGGTCTTATTCTTATTTGTGAGCATGCTTCATGATGTTACACATAAATAAATCATAAAACATATTATAACATTTCATAGACTTTAAAACAATCATATTCTATCATAACATCATATAAACTTTACACACATCACATAACATATCATAGCATACATACATCAAACAAGTAACACAACAAAAAGCCTATGCTATAGGCAGAGTTGTACTTACCTCTCTGCTATATCCTACACTGTGCTGCTCCAAGTTATAGTGCAACAACAGGCTATCTCCTGTTATTTCAAAGGACATAGGGTAAGGATTCATAATCATAACTATAAAATGTTACTGACCTAACCAATATTCATACATAACCTTAGTTATATGTTCCCCTCACATACACATGATAACTTACTTGGTTACAACAAGTAACCCTAGAGTTCAAGGCCTATCATACTTGGATCATGACTTATTAGGTTATATAAGGTAACCTTGGGTACTAAGCCCAAACACACATAATTAGGGTTAGGTTATTATTCCTAACCTTGGGCCTAAACCTTAACATTCTCAACCCACATCCTATTGGGTTACTACAAGTATCCCTAGGTTATAGGTCCACTAACCAACTTAGTACCTTATTAGGTTACATTAGGTAACCCTTCGTGTAGTCAATCTTGGTCAACTAAAGTCCAAACTCCTAAGTTGTTTCTTTTTGGCTTACTATGGGTAACCTTGGGCTTTGGGCCCAATCCAGTAACTCGGGTATCCTTCCCGGTTACCATTGGTTGTCATCTTGTTACTAAATTTTAAGATAATTTGGGGTCCAAAATTCATTTTTACTTTACTTTGGAAAAACTTAACATTTTATGTCCTTTTTATACAAAAATCCCTTGTTCAACTCATGAAAAATTGTGACTCTTAGGATAGGGTTTGTAAAAATTATTAAGTATTAGAAACTGCCTTTGGAACAGTTTTCCACAGTCAATTTATCAGTGTATGTGCAGGAATGTCCTTTTCCTGCACTGTTTTAGAAAATCCTGTGCAGGAATTTCTTGTCTCCTACACAGTTTTGGAATCCAATTTTTAATTAAAAATCTGGGCTGAATCCAAAAAAGTTTTCCACATAAAAGTTTTAGACCTCGAAAAGCCCTACAACTTTTGTGTTTTACTCAAGACCCAGTTCGGACTCTAACCTACCCATTTCCCCTGTTGAGCCTGCCTGATTGTGCATGAGGTCTGGACACGGTTAGATTCGGATTTTTGTAAAAACCAAGACCATTGGAGCCTTATTTTTGAAAACTGCTCATGTTTCCCACTAGGAAAAACCCTTCTTTACAACTTTCATGTTTTAAGTTTTTCCAAGTTCATCATCTAAGGGCCTCAAATCTCACTTTCAAAAAAACTGGCCAGTTTTACCCGAACTGGTAGTTTTCTTATTTAAATTCATTTTACGTCTTAATTCACATATTCTAACTCAACCGGTCATACCGGGAGCCTAAAATCAGTCATGCAATATTTTTCTAACATAAAGTTCCATCAATCACATAATCAATCATGCTCATGCAAACCATTAATGATTTTGCACCAATTAGGGTTTGCATAAGTTTTTGGTTTGCATAATCCATTCAACACATCTAGCAACCTAACATGCATATTCTAAAACATTCTTAAACATATTGGGGACATACAACCATATCATACATCAATCATGCAAACCCTAATTTCATGCAACCAAATCACATAATCATGCATAACTTTGTAAATTAAAACCACCTAAGCACCTAAATCAAGCACAAACCTAAAATTCCTAAACTAGGGCAATGGAAATTAAATTGAGCTTAAGCTCTTATATCCAATGCTTGAAATACACTTAAATTTCCAAATCGAAGCTTGAATTGAAAAGCTTAGGGTCCAAAGGGTTTACCTTAATCAATTCAAGGGTTGAACTAGCTTGATTCAACTCTTCCCTTTCTCCCTTGCTTTCCACCACAACCGGCCTTCCTTCCAAAGGGGGTTCCAAAATTCGACCACTTGGTTGGTCCTTCACCAAAAATCTGGTCACCACCTTACAAGTCCTTTCTTCTATATATATATATTTTTTCTCTCTTTGAGTTCAGGTTTTAGGGGGGAAAAAGAGTGAAGAATTATTTTGGCATGATCTAGGGGTGTTTTCCATTTTTTATGAACCAAATGAGCCCCCCCATCACCTATTTATCGGTGAAAAATAATTAAATTTTTAGATTTATTTTTAATCTAAAATTTGCTTATTGGTCCTTGAAGCAAAAATAATTGCCCAAAAGCCCTTTTAGGTGGCCGGCCACTTGCTTCTAGAACAAGGAAAGATTTCTTTCCAAATTTTCTTTAAATCCAAAAATTATGTAATTATCTTTTTGGATGAGGTATCCTCCCTCTTAGGTCTTGTTTGGCTTTTCTCTTAATATGCAGTCCATTTTCATGCTAACACAAATAATTCTAATACTGTTCTCACTAATGACATAGTATTGTTACACTGGACTGCAGTCCAAACTTTATCTGTGTATAATTGGACTACGTAAAAATTTTTCTTATAACTTTAAGGTATTTAGCCCTTAATATCTTAATTAATGTGCTTGATTTTTCTATAGTGGTTTGAATCTTATTCTTACTATGTTGTCCGAAATGACGGTTTTTCGCAGAATATTTTCCATACTGCTTATCATATTACAGTACCGTCATACTTTTGACATTTCTGGTCAACATTTGACTTTTTTGGTCAACTTTGACTTTTTCGGTCAAACTTTGACCAACATAAAATCATAGATTTTCATTCTACTTTTTTGCCCAAAAAGGCTG
Source organism: Ficus microcarpa (assembly GCA_025413485.1). NCBI lineage: Eukaryota > Viridiplantae > Streptophyta > Magnoliopsida > Rosales > Moraceae > Ficus > Ficus microcarpa. Next base: position 3,411,148 of record CM046381.1, on the reverse strand, counting down.
TATGCTTGGCTAAGCAATCATAAGAACTCACAAAATTACATAAAACCCTCATCAGGCTTTTTCATAATTACCTTCATGGTACAGCTTAAATTTCTTTACAAAGAAATCATAATATCGTAAAAACTAGTTATTACAAATTATTACAAAAACATATACTACATTACAATGTTTATATACTTCTAACAATATTGGATGAGCCATATTGCAAAATTAGCATACTCTTGTCTTGCTAAACTTATCTCAATGTCGGTACAAAAATCCTTAGTTTGAAGTAAGGATAATCCATCAAGAGTCAATGCTATTTCTGGCATAAAGACTAAAACAAAATATCCGCATTCATAGTTATGTTGCTTTCTTACTCCTTTGCCCACGAAAATCTTCTAGTTATTAAGTGTCCTAACAATTTAACAAAGTTCAAATCAATTAAAACAATAATATTGTAATGTCAAATCACAATTTGGAACATAAAAATATACTTAAAACTTAATTAGGTCGAACATGTAATATGCAAAAGGATAAATCACAAAATCAACATTTTTTTCCAGAAAACAATCTAAACCAAATCCTCACCCAAACATTTTAAATCAATTTAAAACTAATCCTCATCCAAACATGTAAATATCATACAATTGGGTATTTTATTGAACATGTAATATGCAAAAATATAATCAAGTTATGAAAACTTTTTTTCTGGAAAACAATCACTCAAAATCACAAACACAATTAACAATCACCCAAAATCACAAACACAATCAACCAAATGGTCTTCAAATTCATAATATGTGCGGCACAAGAGAGAGCAAGAGAGAGAGAGAGATATAGTGCATGAAACTGTGGACTTTGCACAATCTCTCGGTGCCGGCATAGTTTACATGAGAGATTTGGACCAAGTTTCTGTTGATGAGGTCATATAGGTATGTTTCTGCAACTTGCTCCAATGTCTTGCCCATCTCTTATTTGACAAAACCCTCGGCGATCCGCAACTTAACTAATTTCATATCAGGAATTAGATAGTCCTTAGGAAAGACTCCAAAGTACATTAACCAGAGTCTATTACAGGAAGAAAGATTATCATAATTATGGTAGAAATTTCTTGAAACCTCTTCAATGTGGGACGGATTTTCGCCAATCTCATATTCCAAATTTTCAAGCGGTACTTTCCACTCAGATACGACCTTTTCCGATTCCCCAAGATATTGCTTGCTTGTTAAAATATCACTCATGGCCCAAATGAAAAGGGGAAATCCGTGGCATCTTCTAACAGTTCTAAGGAACAACTCCCTTAAGACACAGAGAACATAATTGGATATGGATGCGGATTTCCCTAATAAATTCCATAGCTTTTTTTTCAGGCAAAGCTTGTCGTGTTAGAACAACATCACTATAGGCAGCAATCACATTGTCATTTGTCGTCATGATTATCCTACTACCGTTGTTGTTATCCGGCATTAAATTATTCATAAATTGGAAAACATCAGGGTGCCGGGCACCATCGAAAACAATCACATACCTCCTCATTGACAAAATTTGGTACAATGTCTCTGGCTTCATGTTCATTTCCTCCTCATCAGAGTCTTCATGTGGGCAGATCATCTTGGTTACACAGCTTAATAGATCTTTCAAGCAATATGGATATGACACCTTGATCCAAGCATGGCAGTCAAAGTGGTCTTACCAACACTAGCAAGAGTTGTGTTACCAACTCCACTGAACCCGACCAATGAAATCACCAAACGTTTGGATGGTTTTGATCCAACCAGCATCCATACAAGTTCTTCTTTTTGGGGTTTAATACCCACAAGTTGATCTTCTCCAAAGAAACAACGAACAATATTATCAAACAAGCAGACACTTGTACTTCTAGTTCGTAGTGAATATACGCCCTTCAAACTGGCGTATCTTTTGTGAATCACCGTAAAAATTTGTTTTCGTCGCTTCCCATCTTCTTCTTTTTGCCAATTTGCTGGTAGGTAGACGTAGTTAACGACGGCATGCGTAGATCGTTGGTGTTCCAAGTTGTGAAGGTATGTGTCCAACACGACTCTTTCCAACAACTCCGCGACTTCCTTCAACCGAGCTTTCTGAGTAGCTAACCTCGGTTTGTCGCAGTAGTCAACGGTAGCCCGGATTATCTCCAGGTCGAGTTTTAGACTCTCAGCCTCTGCTTCAGCTCCTCTCGACAACTTTGGGCCATCCTTTAGCAACTCAAGTACCTTATCAACATGAAAAACAGTGTCTGCCCAAGCCATCTCTCTCGGCTTCTCGCAATCAACATGCAACAGACTCTCTAATTGCTGCCTAATGAGTCATTTGGAATGACCGTCATTTCCTCTGTTGACGACCAGCCTTGTCATATGCCATCGAATATGCAACGTATTTTATTTCATTAGTGTTTTTTATTTTTATTTTTGTAATTATTTTTTTGGCGGCTCAATCCAAGAATAGCAGCTGTGTTTTTTTCAGTGCAATAACAATGAAATAAATGCGAGTCGTTGTGACCTTCCTCCCAATGGCACCTCGTGAGGTGTCCCACTCAATTTTTCTAAAATCTTGGTTGGCAGGGCCGGAGCCAGAAAACTATTTTAGTGAGGGCATATACCAAATTACTTTTTTTTAAAGATAAAATAAAATTTAAAGGGAGTTATGTGAGAATTTTTAATTTTAGTGGGACAAAGTAGTAAAAGTATAAACTTTTTTTTTTTAATAAAATTAAGTTCAGTAGGGATTAAATGAGAATTTTTATTTTTAGTCGGGAATAAATAAGGACTATATAAGTTTTTTTTTTTTTTTTTTAAATTTTAGTGGGGGCAAATTGTAAAGATAATAGAACTTTTTGGGTAAAAATAAAATAACACAAGATTTTATAACTACCACCCCCAGTATCCGCCACTATTTTTAGGGTATATAATGCAGTGCTAAAAGATAGGTTTTATGACTTTTAGGCATTTCTAGGAATACTTTCTTGTCTAGAAGTTATAGCTTTCAAATAAGCAACTTGTATTTGTAATTTTATGTAATATTGTTTGCAACATGGTATTGTTTAATAGATGTTGATGCAGAAGAAGTGTCACTAAAATCTATTATAGTGAAGTCAGTAGTTGCTACAGTAACTTACAAAAATAAAATGACAAGTCTGGCAAAGAAAGTATACCTCTATATATGTGTGTATATATTACTAGCTGTTTATGTGATTAAAGTTTAGAATCTCTCACTTAATCACCGTTATCCTTACTAATTGGGCTAATATGAGTCGGCAAAAAACACTTTATTTGTAGGATGTAATTTTAATTATCGAATCACACCAAATTCACATTAAATAAAAAAAAAAAAAAAAAACACTTGTGAGAAAATTTAAAGATATTAAATTAAAAAAAAAAAAACTATATAATGCTTTTGGACTAATAAAGGTATAGGTGTTTGGTAAATGAGTTTAGTTTAAGATTTTTAAGTTTCAATAGTAATTTTTCAGAAAAGACAAAAACCTTTTTCAGAAAAAGACAAAAACAATGATAAAAAAAGTATAATTTATTTTTCATGCCTTATCCTATAAAATTCTCTTATTCTATAATAGCACCTTCACGTTAATATTTATGTTTTTTCTTATACTTTTGTCCTCTCATTCTCAACTCATGATGTAGAATTTTCCTTCTCTAGGCTCAATATTTTTTTTTCTAATAATTTTCTGTCCATTTGCCTCTTTTTTTTTTTCAGATTTTTTTTTTTTTTTTTTGTTTTCAGTTAGAAAAGAGCCAGAACAAGTACCATTTTATTGAAATTTATCCTTTATCAATTCCATACCCCTGCATTTTTGAGAATCACAAAAAGAGCCCTTCAGATCAATCTCTTTAAAATCCCCTCCCCTCTTAACACCTTTTAATTGACCTGACATCATAGAGACAGACAAGATATCCTAGAACAACAAAATTCAATCGAACAGGATTTTGTGTGTGACGCCCCGAACCACCCACCTGACACCCTCGCGGCCCGACCGCGCGGATGCGGGGCGCCGGAACCGTCACATTCATACTTCATACTTACTTTACTTTAAAATGCGGAATAAATTTTTTTTTTTTTGACTTATTTTTTTTCATTTTTGAAACTTCTTTTGAACATCGTTTTAAAACTTTCTTGGAACTTCATAATTTGGATTTCATTTTTAAAATCTTGACTTGAAACCCATGCACTAAAATTGTGCATCTTATATTAAACATTTCATACATAAATAACTTGGCTTGATACTTAAACATACATAAAAACTTCATAACTTTAAACATAATGCGGAAATTATTGCGTAGTGGTATCCCACACCGCCCTTCACTCGCTGCATCATCTCCAAGCCCACCAAGTAAAGCTACAAGCTTTTTATCTCAACCTGCAGTATGGAATATCTGATGAGCTAACGCTCAGCAAGTACAAACGCGATCTCACAAAAACATTTTCATTTAAACATCTTGAAACATACTTCATCAAAAAAAACATATGCATGAACCATTTATGTTCCATTTATGCATTTCTTTTAACATTCTTATCTTTCTTATGGGCCCCATAGTGTACGTACCCTTAGCATATAGCGCGCCTCTAGATACAGTTAGATGGGATTGCAAGTCCCTAACTGTACCCAGGAAACATAAGTGATTACACCCTCTTACAAAAACGAGAGAGCGAATCCATAACTTTAACATAAAAATCCTCCACTTTGGTGGAGGTTGGTACGACACCTTACTTGTGTATTTTTACCAAGTTTCTTATCATTAGTGAGCATACTTCATGATGTCACTATATCATACATACTTAACATTTCGTTCATAAAACATAGCATGGCATCTTTAAAACATGACATTCTTAACACATGGTATCTTGGAAACATCTTCAAAACATGACATCTTTAAAACATTTCAACATATCTTGAAACATAGCATATTTGAACATACATATTATTTTTCCCATACTACAGGTGAGGTTTGTACTTACCTTAGGTCCTATGCTCTTGACGTACATCCTTCCTTGCGATATCTCAACAGGTTCATAATCCTGTTTCAAAGGAGGTGTAAGATAAGATTAACTTATCTTACTATAAATCGCGACACATGATGTTGGTATCCTAACCAACATCTATGAGCAATCCTAGATGTGTGTGTTATATGTCCCTTCTAATATCTCTTGTAAGCCTGATTGGTCACTTCCTTCATCTTGGGCTTATAATTTACTTTTACTTGATTCATAATCCATTGGGCTATTATCTCTTCAATAACCCTTGGTCTTAGCCCATTTCATAAATCTTGGTATCCTTTAGGGTTATATTGGGTAACCCTAAAGTCAACTCTTGGTCAACCCAAGTCAACATATGGTTAACTAAGGTCAACCCCCTTTGGGTCTAACGTTGGGCTTTGGGCTTAGCCCCGTAACTCGAATATAATTCCGGTTACCGTTCGTAATCGGCTTGATTACCCATTTTTACCTTAAAACTCCATTTCATTATTTTTGGAAAAACATTATATAATTATCTTCCAAAAATCTCATTTGCTTATAAAAAGCTCTTACTTCATTACTCTTGAAAATACTTGTCTAAAATCATTACTTTCTTTACTTCTTGGAAAAATGTGGAATTTCAATTCTAAACTCTTAAAAATTCCACTTCTCTTCTTGAAAAATCTCATTTTCCTTTAACTTATGGAAAATCTCATTTTTCTCTTTAACTTGAGAGCTTTGGGTGAATAGTCCCAAAAACTCTAAAAATTCATTTTCTTAAAACGGGACTTCATAAAATCATTATGGACTGAAAATCGCCATTGGAACGATTTTCGTAGTCAAAATAACATTTTAGAGACACTTTACATTTTTTTAGAAAACGTTTTTGTAAACCAAGTGCTGGAAATTCGCGGATTCCCTGAGCACTCTTCGTAAAACCAACCCAGATTAAAAATCGGTTCATTTTCTGAAAAACTTGTCTTCACGAAAGTTGTAGCTATCGAAAAATGCTAAAACTTTCATGTTTTGCACAAAACCCAGTTCTGGCTAGATCAGTACCAGTTTTCGTTTGAATGTGGGTGATCCTGAAAAACGGAGTGAAACTGGCTCCAGGAGTTAGCCACGGGATTTCATAAAAATGAAGGCCTTTGGAGCCTTATTTTAAGATTCTGTCCGCGTTGTCCTCTAGTAAAAGTTGTTCCGAACAACTTTTGTGTTTTAACTTTTAACCCGTTCGGCCTCTAAGGGCCCGATAATTTCACTTTCCCCATGGAGACCCATTTTGGGGCACAAAAACCGTGTGTTAGAGGAGTGAAAGAGAAGAGTCGAACGGCCATTTCGGAGTCGAAACTGGCCAGTTTCGGGAAAGTGAAATTATCGGGCCCTTAGAGGCCGAACGGGTTAAAAGTTAAAACACGAAAGTTGTTCGGAACAACTTTTACTAGAGGATAGTGTGGACAGAATCTTAAAATAAGGCTCCAAAGGCCTTCATTTTTATGAAATCCCGTGGCTAACTCCTGGAGCCAGTTTCACTCCGTTTTTCAGGATCACCCACATTCAAACGAAAACTGGTACTGATCTAGCCAGAACTGGATTTTGTGCAAAACATAAAAGTTTTAGCATTTTTCGATAGCTACAACTTTCGTGAAGACAAGTTTTTCAGAAAATGAACCGATTTTTAATCTGGGTTGGTTTTACGAGGAGTGCTCAGGGAATCCGCGAATTTCCAGCACTTGGTTTACAAAAACGTTTTCTAAAAAATGTAAAGTGTCTCTAAAATGTTATTTTGACTACGAAAATCGTTCCAATGGCGATTTTTAGTCCATAATGATTTTATGAAGTCCCATTTTAAGAAAATGAATTTTTAGAGTTTTTGGGACTATTCACCCAAAGCTCTCAAGTTAAAGAGAAAAATGAGATTTTACATAAGTTAAAGGAAAATGAGATTTTTCAAGAAGAGAAGTGGAATTTTTAAGAGTTTAGAATTGAAATTCCACATTTTTCCAAGAAGTAAAGAAAGTAATGATTTTAGACAAGTATTTTCAAGAGTAATGAAGTAAGAGCTTTTTATAAGCAAATGAGATTTTTGGAAGATAAGTATATAATATTTTTCCAAAAATAATGAAATGGAGTTTTAAGGTAAAAATGGGTAATCAAGCCGATTACGAACGGTAACCGGAATTATATCCGAGTTACGGGGCTAAGCCCAAAGCCCAACGTTAGACCCAAAGGGGGTTGACCTTAGTTGACCACATGTTGACTTGGGTTGACCAAGAGTTGACTTTAGGGTTACCCAATATAACTCTAAAGGATACCAAATTAATGAAATGGGCTAAGACCTTGGGTTATTGAAGAGATAATAACCCAATGGATTATGAATCAAGTAAAAGTAAATTATAAGCCCATGAAGAAGAAAGTGACCAATCAGACTTACAAGAGATATTAGAGGGGACATATAACATACACATCTAGGATTGCTCATAGATGTTGGTTAGGGTACCAACATCATATGTCGCGATTTATGGTAAGATAAGTTAACCTTATCTTACACCTCCTTTGAAACAGGATTACGAACCTGTTGAGATGTCGCGAGGAATGATGGGTCAAGAGCGTAGGACTTAAGGTAAGTACAAACCTCACCTGTGGTATGGAGAAAAATAATATGTATGTTCAAATATGCTATGTTTCAAGATATGTTGAAATGCTTTAAAAATGTCATGTTTTGAAGATGTTTTCAATATGTCATGTGTTAAAGATGCCATGTTTAAAGATGTCATGCTATGTTTTATGAACGAAATGTTAAGTATGTATGATATAGTGACATCATGAAGTATGCTCACTAATGATAAGAAACTTGGTAAAAATACACAAGTAAGGTGTCGTACCAACCTCCACCAAGGTGGAGGATTTTTATGTTAAAGTTATGGATTCGCTCTCTCGTTTTTGTAAGAGGGTGTAATCACTTATGTTTCCTGGGTACAGTTAGGGACTTGCAATCCCATCTAACTGTATCCAGCGGCGCGCTATATGTTAAGGGTACGTACACTATGGGGCCCATAAGAAAGATAAGAATGTTAAAAGAAATGCATAAATGGAACATAAATGGTTCATGCATATGTTTTATGATGAAGTATATTTTCAAGATGTTTAATTGAAATTGTTTTTGTGAGATCGCGTTTGTACTTGCTGAGCGTCAGCTCATCAGATATTCCATACTGCAGGTTGAGATAAGAAGCTTGTAGCTTTACTTGGTGGGCTTGGAGATGATGCAGCAAGTGAAGGGCGGTGTGGGATACCACTACGCAATAATTTCCGCAATATGTTTAAAGTTATGAAGTTTTCATGTATGTTAAAAGTCAAGTTATGTTATGTATGTATGAAATGTTTCAAGGTATAATGCACAATTTTAGTGTATGGGTTTCAAGTCAAGATTTTAAAATGAAATCCAAGTTATGAAGTTCAAGGAAAGTTTTTAAAATGATGTTCAAAAGAAGTTTCAAAAAAAAATATAATAAGTCAAAAAAAAAAAAAAATTTATTCCGCATTTTCAAGTAAAGTAAGTATGAAGTATGAATGTGACGGTTCCGGCGCCCTGCATCCGCGCGGTCGGCCCCGCGTGGGTGTCAGGTGGGTGGTTCGGGGCGTCACATTACATCCTACCCTCCTTAAAATATTTTCGTCCTCAAAAATCGGATAATTCTAAGTGGTTTTTCTCAAAATTCACTAGAAATCCATAATGGTCTGCTCATGTTCCCATTTTTAATACCTAATAGGTTCATATCTTTTATACAGAACCATAATCTTCTTTATATTTCATCTTATTTCATACTTCAAATCCTCATTCTTTCATTCCTATCATCATACTTCCATCATGTTCATCATACTTTCATCCTTTCATACATGTCATCGTACTTATCATTTCTTCATATTGCATCACAAGAACCATTTTCATGAAATTTCTTAGCAAATTTGTCATATAACTTGCAATTTCGAAAAGCATATTATATTATATAGCTTTTCCATACTTGAAAAATATATCGTATTTTTATATTTACGATATTTTTCTTTAACTTTACTTTAGGGCTCAGCGAATATTGAAAATATTTTTCTTTCAATTTACTTGAAACTGAGGACCCTCTTAGTACAGTGTTAATCTCATGCTATTAGAACCCCTTTCTTTCTTGGTGGCCCCTCTTTTGGAACTTCTTCCTCACGGATTTGGCCAAAGACTCCTCTCTTGGGAAAAATTTACTCCTCAAGGATTTCGTCGTTTACATTACATAACATGATTGGGCTCTAATTTCGCATAAGACCAAGCACCATACGAAAAATAACTTCTTTAAATATCTTCCATATTATTTTTCATGCAAAATAATAATAAATAATATTCTTGAAAACGTTTTTCTGTCCGAGCGATGCAATCGAAGACATACTACTAGCTACTTATTGGCCAGCAGAAACTTCTCTTTTTGCCTTTAGCATTTCCTTAAAGCATACAGGCATAATCTTAGCTCTAGGGAATATCTAAAACTTCCCATAATCATAACATAATTTTTTTTACTTAAAAGGTTGTTGTCAATCTCAACCTTATTGATATCATCATCATTCTTAAAGCTATCATCATGATATACCAAATTCCCATTGGCAGTATCTAGCTCATATAGACATATGCCTAATTGCTATTCCCAAATTAAGGCATTATCCATTTTTTTTTTTTAATCATAACTTAGCTTCTATAATTGCAAGATTAGACTCTTGCAAACTTTGGTTCGTTCGTGAACACGGCGAACCAATTTTTATTTCTAACTTCTAATCCTTTACATCATCATCATCATCATCATCATCATCATAAGCTTACCCTCTTACACACCCATTATGGTAGTTTCTAGGGTCAAGGAAATACATATGTATATCATATGTGATTCCATAAAATGAAAAACACTATGGTTATCACTTAAAAAAAATTTCAACTTACTTGGGCTGTTGCGGAGATGATGTGAAGCGAAGTGAAGAAGGCTGGCAAGATACCGCTCTGATACCAAACTCTGTGACGCCCCGAACCACCCACCTGACACCCTCGCGGCCCGACCGCGCGGATGCGGGGCACCGGAACCGTCACATTCATACTTCATACTTACTTTACTTTAAAATGCGGAATAAATTTTTTTTTTTTTGACTTATTTTTTTTCATTTTTGAAACTTCTTTTGAACATCGTTTTAAAACTTTCTTGGAACTTCATAATTTGGATTTCATTTTTAAAATCTTGACTTGAAACCCATGCACTAAAATTGTGCATCTTACATTAAACATTTCATACATAAATAACTTGGCTTGATACTTAAACATACATAAAAACTTCATAACTTTAAACATAATGCGGAAATTATTGCGTAGTGGTATCCCACACCGCCCTTCACTCGCTGCATCATCTCCAAGCCCACCAAGTAAAGCTACAAGCTTTTTATCTCAACCTGCAGTATGGAATATCTGATGAGCTAACGCTCAGCAAGTACAAACGCGATCTCACAAAAACATTTTCATTTAAACATCTTGAAACACACTTCATCAAAAAAAACATATGCATGAACCATTTATGTTCCATTTATGCATTTCTTTTAACATTCTTATCTTTCTTATGGGCCCCATAGTGTACGTACCCTTAGCATATAGCGCGCCTCTAGATACAGTTAGATGGGATTGCAAGTCCCTAACTGTACCCAGGAAACATAAGTGATTACACCCTCTTACAAAAACGAGAGAGCGAATCCATAACTTTAACATAAAAATCCTCCACTTTGGTGGAGGTTGGTACGACACCTTACTTGTGTATTTTTACCAAGTTTCTTATCATTAGTGAGCATACTTCATGATGTCACTATATCATACATACTTAACATTTCGTTCATAAAACATAGCATGGCATCTTTAAAACATGACATTCTTAACACATGGCATCTTGGAAACATCTTCAAAACATGACATCTTTAAAGCATTTCAACATATCTTGAAACATAGCATATTTGAACATACATATTATTTTTCCCATACTACAGGTGAGGTTTGTACTTACCTTAGGTCCTATGCTCTTGACGTACATCCTTCCTTGCGATATCTCAACAGGTTCATAATCCTGTTTCAAAGGAGGTGTAAGATAAGATTAACTTATCTTACTATAAATCGCGACACATGATGTTGGTATCCTAACCAACATCTATGAGCAATCCTAGATGTGTGTGTTATATGTCCCTTCTAATATCTCTTGTAAGCCTGATTGGTCACTTCCTTCATCTTGGGCTTATAATTTACTTTTACTTGATTCATAATCCATTGGGCTATTATCTCTTCAATAACCCTTGGTCTTAGCTCATTTCATAAATCTTGGTATCCTTTAGGGTTATATTGGGTAACCCTAAAGTCAACTCTTGGTCAACCCAAGTCAACATATGGTTAACTAAGGTCAACCCCCTTTGGGTCTAACGTTGGGCTTTGGGCTTAGCCCCGTAACTCGGATATAATTCCGGTTACCGTTCGTAATCGGCTTGATTACCCATTTTTACCTTAAAACTCCATTTCATTATTTTTGGAAAAACATTATATAATTATCTTCCAAAAATCTCATTTGCTTATAAAAAGCTCTTACTTCATTACTCTTGAAAATACTTGTCTAAAATCATTACTTTCTTTACTTCTTGGAAAAATGTGGAATTTCAATTCTAAACTCTTAAAAATTCCACTTCTCTTCTTGAAAAATCTCATTTTCCTTTAACTTATGGAAAATCTCATTTTTCTCTTTAACTTGAGAGCTTTGGGTGAATAGTCCCAAAAACTCTAAAAATTCATTTTCTTAAAACGGGACTTCATAAAATCATTATGGACTGAAAATCGCCATTGGAATGATTTTCGTAGTCAAAATAACATTTTAGAGACACTTTACATTTTTTTAGAAAACGTTTTTGTAAACCAAGTGCTGGAAATTCGCGGATTCCCTGAGCACTCTTCGTAAAACTAACCCAGATTAAAAATCGGTTCATTTTCTGAAAAACTTGTCTTCATAAAAGTTGTAGCTATCGAAAAATGCTAAAACTTTCATGTTTTGCACAAAACCCAGTTCTGGCTAGATCAGTACCAGTTTTCGTTTGAATGTGGGTGATCCTGAAAAACGGAGTGAAACTGGCTCCAGGAGTTAGCCACGGGATTTCATAAAAATGAAGGCCTTTGGAGCCTTATTTTAAGATTCTGTCTACGTTGTCCTCTAGTAAAAGTTGTTCTGAACAACTTTCGTGTTTTAACTTTTAACCCGTTCGGCCTCTAAGGGCCCGATAATTTCACTTTCCCGAAACTGGCCAGTTTCGACTCCGAAATGGCAGTTTCGGTTGTTAATCCGGTTTTACGTCTTAGTTCGCGGATTCTAACTCGACCGATCACATCGGGAGCTTAAACATACATCAAAAAACGTGGCTAACGTCCCATGCATACATTCTTGCCCATTCTTCACGCCCATGCAGCCCACAAAACGTCCTATGGGTTGCATTGTTCTATCCTTGCATCATTCATCAACTAGCATCACACACAACCTTATACAAGCAGCCATACATCCAGTGCTTGGCAGATTTTTTGACCATAACTTAGGGGACTTAAATAACACATCTAGCATGCATCCTATCAATTTTTCAAGCATAAAAATCATGCAAGAAACATCATAAAACAAGCCAACCAAGCCCTAATCCCTATCAAGCACATACACCGAAAATCATTGGCTGAAAAAGGAGATGGACTTATGTCCTTACAAACCCATCTTAAACCATCATAAAAATGCTTATCTTGAGCTTAAATCCAAGATTAGTTTAAGGGTTTACCTTAACCCAAGTTAGGGTTTGAAAATCCCATTTTCTTCTTGGCTTGCTCACCCACGGATTTGGCTCCTCCATGGCTCACGGATTTTGCAAGAAAAATAGGAATCCAATAACTTTTTGTTAGCTTCTTTCTTGCTCATCAAAACCAAGCTTTACAAGATGAGAAATCCAAGTTTTCTCTTACCTTTTTCCTTCTCTCAAGTCCACGGATTTTGGCTCCAAGAATCATCAAAAATCTTTCCTCTTGGCTCCATCACACCAAGCCGAACTCCAACATGGTTCACTCCATAAAATTTTCCAGATTTCTCTCTTCTCTTTCACTCCTCTAACACACGGTTTTTGTGCCCCAAAATGGGTCTCCATGGCTCACAAATTTCTTTCCTTTCTCTCCTAGAAAAACCGAAGAACACACATGCTCAAGCCCTTAGATTTTTTTCAGATTTCTCCTCTTCTTTCTCTCTCTCTCTCTCTCGGTTTTCTCTTGAAAACTTGCAGCACTTTGCTGCTTGGAGGATTGCCGAAAGTCATGGGAAAAAGGGAGGGTTAATGTCTTGCTTTCCTCCTCAAAAATTGGCTTTATGTCATGTCTCTTCCATCTCCTAGCTGCAGCCGAAACTCCAAGGGAGGGAGTGATAGCTTGTTGCCGAAAATGAAGGGAAAAGAGAGGGGGACAAGTAGCTGATTTTGTGGGAAAAAGTGAGGGAGATTAGCTTGCTTTGTTGACCAACTTTCCTCCTTATTTTAAGGCTTTATCACATGTGTTGCTTTTCCTTGTGTGCAGCCGGATATTGAAGGAGAAATGGGGATGGCTGCCGAATTCTTTTGGAGTAGAGAAAGTGGAGTAGTTGGTTGCTTGTCCTTAAATCAAGGAGCTTGTCTCCTCCTTTCCTTTCCTTGTTTTCTTTTCTTTCTTTTCCATTGAATTGCCGAACTTTATGGGGAAGCCAAGGCCATTGTGTGTCCGGATTTTTGGGGAGAGAAATCACAAGTTCACATGCTCATTTGGTTAGTTGGGATTGGACTACCATTTAGTCACCAAAACCAAGTCATTTCCTTTCCATTTCCTCTTGTTGTTAGCCGGCCATTAAGGGAGAGAATGGGGGCTGTTGATGGCTGAAAAATAGGAGAGCCAAGTGGCATCCTTTGGTTGATGGAGAGGGCTCCACACCTCACCAACTTGGTTCACACTTATTCCCTTAAAATAAGGGTCTTGTTTGCCATTTTTCTCTTTTAAAATAATTCATTTCCTTTCCTTTTTGTCACACAAATATTAAAAATATTGTGCTCCATAATTTTGATCCAAAATTCATCCTTGTAAAGATTGAACCGAAAACTTTATTTCTCCAATTTTTCGGAGACCTTTTTGCCCTTTAATTCTTGATTCGGTGTGTTTGATTTCTATGGTGGTTTTTACGGCTTATTTTTGCTTTCTTGACCATAGAAAGCTTTTGCAGTCTCTTCTTATACTGCAATCCATCATTTTTCGATGTCAACATTTTTGACCCGTTCTTGGTCAACCTTTGACTTTTTGGTCAACCCTTTGACTTTTTGGTCAAAGTTGACTTTTTCGGTCAAACCTTTGACTTTCTTAAAATTTCGTCCTTTTTCATTCTTTTTCTTTCCTTTTCGTCCTTTTTGACTCAAAATGCCGTTTACCAACCTCGGCATTTTTTTTGAGTCTCATAGCCGGTTTAAAAGAAAATTCTAACCTTGGCTAATAAAATTACGAATTTCACATGTGATTCATAATTTTTCATGAAAACATCTCATAAACATAGCATGCGGACTTCTAATTTCTAATAAAAAGAGAAATCGTAAGTCCATAAAAATTCCGGGTATTACATTGTGATTTTCTCCAAAGAAAATTTTTTTTAATTAATTAATTAAAAAAAATAGCATTCTCAATCCAAGCTTTCCGTACCATGTATAAACTTCTCAAGGATATGTTCAAAACATGGCATTAGGAAGAATAAAAATAGAAGAGCTGAAAAACATAACTTTTATTGACTAAGAGAAACATTTCAAGCATTTATCACAGCTTTATTCACAGCAAGACGGGATCAACAATACTTAAAAGGCGGTGTTGAGTTACAGAAAAGTACTTACAGTGATAATCACATGCAAATGACAAGAAGGTTTAACTTGAACTATAGGACATTGATTCCGAAATCCATTAAGATAATGTCGTTAAGAAACACAAACACAGCAATAAGAAACAAGCGAGAGTTCATGTGAAGCAAATATCAACTAAGGATGATCCGGGATTGATGTGAGAAAACATCTCGACACTTTGTTCCAAGCCTTTCAGGAATTTCCAGCTTTGCCATTAAAACCTAAAACAATGGAAAAAAGAAGATTGTTAGTTAAAAATATCCAAACCTTGGTATATGATTAGTCAAAAGCAGAAATGGAAAATCCCATTCGGATAAACCAACCACAAGGCAAGTTCTTTATAACAAAAAATTGAAACAGAATGAAAATGAAAACAAGAAGGACTGCTTTCTCTTAAAAAGTACAGTTGAAACATACCAGGAAATTCTTGAATCAGTATTCAATATCATCAGTGAAGAAACTATATTGATCGCTCCATTCAGCATTTGAGGTCCTGGCTACTTCATCATCGTCATTGTAAAAGAAACTCAATTGACGGCCATACAATTCAACATTACTTGTGGTTCTTACCAACCCTTTCACACGCTCCAGCAAGCCAGGCTCACCGAGCCTGTATGACACATACTGGTTGCCACGAACACGGTACCGAAAAACAACTGATGCTACATGCTTAACCTTCCAATACTCCGAGCCTCCTTCCGGTTGCAGACGGAGAACAAATTCATCAGACATGTCAAAAAATTCAAGAAGTTGGAGATTTCTTAGGTGTTGGATGTCGAATGAGAAGTCATTTTGCCGTGTTTCAACTCTCAACTCTTCAAGCATCGGCAATGCTCCTCTCTCTATTGTAAGCCTCCTCAAATTTTGTAGCTCTGTTAGAACTAGCTGCTTAAGTTTTTGAAAACTAACACCCTTGAAATGAAGTTGCTCACCGTCATATGCACCATGAAGCCAAAGAAACTTTAAGTTGGGCAGAGACCGAAGGGCGTTCAAAGGGTCAGTAGCTAATCTTGAGAAACTGAAGCCCAATACGCTCAGATGTTGAAGCCCCAAAATCCAATTTGGCAATTTCTCTAACCGGCCTTTCAAGATGAGACGCCTTAAGAGTGGCGGCGGAGATGAAATGGATTCCAAATCGAATGTTTCTCGATCATCTGACAAGTATAAGTTTAGAGATTCAAGGTGGTTCATCTTCTCAATGAAGGAGCAGAGGGTAATTACCATGTCTGTAGTCAGCTTCGAAATGCTCAAACATCTCAATTGCCTCAACTTCTCAAACTCCTCTATGACAAAACCAGCAGTACGACACGCTTCCACAGTCATCAGAGTTTGTAAGTTCTCCAAACATCCAATCCCTTCTTTGATCTGCACTCCGTGGACTGAATCCAAGCTACCTTGGTTGTTATGAGCACTGGCCAAAAGATGTCGCAGTTTCCGAAGCTTTTGGATGTGGATTGGCAGCTCATGCATCAGTGTATTTCTAACATCTAATGTTTGGAGATTGAGTAGCTGACCCACAGATTTTGGAAGCTTCTTAACTTTCGTGTTTTTCAAGCTTAAGTATTTCAAGAATAACAAGTTTCCCACTTCATTTGGGAGGTCATCAAGAGGAGCATTTTCAAAGTCCAACAACTCCAACAGCTTGAATCTTTCGAACAAACTTGCCACAAAAAACTTTCTCATTGCTTCATTGACATCAAAAAGAAAAACAGAGCGAATATGAGGGCGTTCGGTAGTTATCTCCAAATTATTTAGGGCGTCACCATAGATTGATAGGCGGCGAACTTCATCTTCGACTAACAATCTAGAAGTTTTCTCCTTCAGGACTTGAAAAATTTTGTTCCTATTACCTCTTGCCGAGATGATATGGTGCAAGAAACTATGGACTCTGCACAATCTTTCAGTGCCGTCATAGTTTATATGGGAGATTTGGACCAGGTTTCTGCTGACAAGGTCATTTAGGTATGTTTCTGCAACTTGTTCCAACGTCTTGCCCATTTCTTCTTTGACAAAACCCTCGGCGATCCACAGCTTGACTAACTTGACATCAGGAATTAGATAGTCTTTAGGAAAGATGCCGAAGTACATTAAGCATAGTCTACTACGGGAAGGAAGATCTTCATAATTATGATAAAAAACTCTTGAAACCTCTTCAATGTGGGATGGACTTCCACCAAACTCCGCTTCGAAATTGTCAAGCAGTACATGCCACTGAGACTCGACCTCTTCTATTGGCAAAAGACATCTTTTAGAAGCAAACAGATTTCCCATGGCCCAAATTACAAGTGGCAATCCGTGGCAACTTTGAACAGTTTTTAGGGACAACTCTTCAGAGGCGTAGACATCATACCTACTTGGTGTATAAGCAGATTTCCAAAATAATTCCAATGCTATTTGTTCAGGCAGAGGTTGCAGTGTTTGAACAACATCACAAGAGGTAGCAATTAGATTGTCACGTGTTGTGATGATTATTCTACAACCTTCATTGTTATTTGGCAAAATATCGTTCATAACTTGGACAAAATCTGTTTGCCAGACATCATCAAAAACAATCATATACCTTTTGTTCATCAAGTATCGATTCAAGCGACTAAATTGCTCTTGTACCGTGTCCATGTCGCCATCCAGGCAGTCTTCATCTGGACAGATTGCATTTGCTAGACAGCTGAACAGATTATCGAAGCTATAGAATTGAGACACATTGATCCAGGCACGGCAATCAAAGTGTTGTTGAACATCTTTACTTTGGTAGACAACACTAGCTAGAGTGGTCTTACCAACTCCTGCTATCTCCACCAATGATATCACCAATCGTGTGGCTGTGGTTGATTCTCCAACCAGCATCCTTACAAGATCTTCCTTTCGGGATTCAATACCCACAAGCTCACCTTCTTCAAAGAACTGAGGAACATTATCCGACAAACCGACACCAGTGTTTATGGATCCTTGTGAATCGCTCTCCAACCTGGCGTACCTTTCTTGAATCTGCAAAACCCTGTCTTTTCGCCAACTCACAGTCGAGTTATTTGTTGCTGCTGGGTAGATGAAACTAAGGACTGCACGCGTAGTTCGTCGCCGATGCTGCTGCTGCTGCTGCTGCTGCTCCAGGTTTTGAAGGTATGTCTCCAAAACGAATTTCACGCGTTCCCGCAGTTCACTCACTTCCTTCCATAGAAATTTCGGATTTTCCCACCTTGGTTCTTTGACATCGCCGAGGGTAGCCAGGAGAATCTGCAGGTCGAGTTTCAGAGATTCAGCCTCTGCTTCAGCTCCTCTGAAATACTTTGCTTCATCGTTTAGCACACTTTGTAGGCTTTTACTGAGGTCACGACCAAAATCCTCCCACCGCGTTCCCATTTCTCGTCACTGCTTTGCTTCTCAAGTCAACGTGCGCTGGGCCACTCTAATTGCTCAGATCATAACAACTTCAGATCTGCAATCCGACCATGGTTTGCGATCTAGGGAAATCATCAACAAGTATCGGACTACATTCCCAAAAGTTTTTTTTTTTTTTTTTTGTTTTTTTTTTTTTTTGCCCCTTAAATTGTATACCCGTCTATGGTGTACTTTGTTGACTCCTGTTCTAGTCTATATTAATCATTATAATATTTTCTTTTCTTTTCTTTTCTTTTCTTTTTTTTCCCATGAAACGGACTAGGGGATATGTAATTTATCCAATAACTAAAAGCCTTAATCAATTATTTGTTTCCGTGGGACCATGAATTGAAACGGTACTTTTAGGATTTTTTTTTTTTTTGTGTGAATGAGTTTAGCTTAGGAATTTTAAGTTTAAATAGTATTTTTTTTCTTAGAGAAAATTATCTAAGGGGGTATTTGGTAAACATTTCAATTCAAACTCATTTCAAACTTTTTTTTGTCTTTTTCCTAAAAAGTTTGTCTTTTTCCCAAAAAGTTTTTTGTCTTTTCTGAAAATTCAAAAAAATTTACTATTACAACTAAAATATTTCAACTTAAACTAACATACCAAACACCCCCTAAATTATTTATTTATTTATTTAAATTTTTCCTCTTTATTAATATGTGAGAGGCTGTAGTAGAACCTCTCTTAAAGTAACTACTAGTAGAGCTCTTTTTTGAACAGTTAGATTTAATTGAACGATTGATATATTATTGGTGTACCATATTTACCATACATCTCACCTCATATAAACTTTCCCACCCTTATCTTCTCTATCCTCGGTGACCTTCCCGCCATAACTGGCGACCTGCACCCCGTCGCCGGCGACCCTCTGACGCCAGCGACCACATCCCCAGCCCCCCCACCCCATCCCTAGCAACCACTTCCCCCCCGGCCCCTTCTCTCTTTCTTCCCCCTCTCTCTCTTCTCCTCTCTCCCTGCCCCCGGGCCCCCCTCCCTCGGCCCCCCGACGCCCCCTTTCCCCAGGTCCCCCCTGCCCCCGGGCCCCCGCCCCCCCACTAGCCGGTTTGGGGGTGTGGTCGCGGGCGTCAGGGGGTTGTTGGGGACAGGGCGCAGGTCGCCGACAACAGCAGAAAGGTCGCTGGTGACAGAGAAGATAAGGGTGGGAAAGTTTATATGAGGCAATGTGCATGATAAGTATGGTACACCAATAATATGTCGACCATTCGATTAAATCTAACGACTTAAAAAAGAGATATATTGGTAGTTATTCAGGAAAAGACTCTACCACATTCTCTCCCTATTAATATAACACAAAATTTGTTTTTCTTTTATTTGTTTTGATTATTTTTAGTTTTCTGATATGATAATTGTCTTTTTTACCCTTGGTTAGATGTTTTTCATCAGATTTTTTTTTTTCACTGCTCTTTTCCAATTTTTTTCGCGCCCTCTCTCACTCTCTCTCTCTGTCGCCACTCATCAGTCGCTTCACTTGGTCACTTTCTCTCTCTAAACTAAACCCGCCCTCTCTCTCTAGAACTCAAAATCTTCTGCAACGGTGACCATGGCGGAGAAGAAGCCCGCGGCAGACAAGAAGTCTGCCGCGGCGGCAGCGGAGAAGGCTCCCGTGGTGGATAAGAAGCCGTGAGCTAAGGATAAGCTTCCGAAGGTCTCGTCGACGACGGAGAAGAAGAAGAAGAAGAGGGTGGAGACGTACAAGAGCTCGGCGCTCTCGGATTCTGATAACTCTAGAAATTAGAGTTATCTTAGGCATTTTTAGACTTGGATGCATTTGGTTTAGAGAGTATTTGTGTTTTTGTTAGCATATTTTCCTTTGTTTTAGGTTTGTGTGATTTTTCTTATCTTGTTTGTTTGTTTGGTTGAAATCATGGCAAATGTGAAGAAAAATAGGATTATTTGAGGGCAGATGTACGTTTTCATTCTTTTGTGACTTGTAGGAGAGTATAAACCGAAAATGCTACAGAAAATGCTGCAGCATTCCTTACAGCATTTTGTAGCAGAAGCAGTCAAGAAACTGAGCCGAAAATGCTGCAGCAATTCTTGTAGCATTTTAGTCCAGCTGGCAATTTTGCTGAAAAAGTAAAAAAATAGATGATAGCTCATATGGTGGGGGTCACTTGTTTTGCCTCAGCTGAAAACTTCACACGTGGGCCTTGTTGTTTGCCCTAAGAGGGGGATTGTATTATGGGTAAAAAAGGGGGGCTGCCGACAAAAGAAGAAGAGGGAGAGAGAACTGAAAATAGAGAGAACAGAGCCGAAATAGAAAAAGAACAAGGAGAGAGAGAGCTGCAGATTTTGGGCTGCCATTTTCATGCATATTTTGGAGGGCGAACTGAGGAGGAGACGGAGAAAGGACGAGAAAGACCATCTCTAGCCATTTGGAGTTTTTCCTCTTCTTACTCTTATGTTGATTTATTTTCTGATTTTCATTTTCTGTTGAACAATGGATGACGTTTTTAAGCTTTTTTTTGTAATCCGAAACATGAGCTAAATTTCTTTAGCTGGGATTGTTGATGAACCCGAAATTGGAAGGATGATTTGAATGTCTATTGGAATGTTGAGCAATTTCTTTCCTGTTCATTCAAGTGTTTTATTTGTTTAATTCCTATTGTTGATTGGCCATCAGTTTATAGGAAACTAGGTTTTGATTAACTCTGGAAAGAGTAATTTGAACTGGAACTAGCTTGGATGATACAAGTTCAATATGATTTTTGAATTTTATATTGATTTGTGAATGGTATAGGAATATGCTATTTACCTTGTATGACCCATTGAAATTAGTGCATGAATTTGTGTTCTGAGAACTAGATTCACATAGGAATATGTTGAAAAAAGTTTGAAGAATTTTAGTCATACGTAATTCGGAAGAATTTTATGATAAATTTGAATTTCAATTAACAGGACGATTTTGCTGCAGCATTTCTACAGCATTTCTGATCAGACTTGCAGTTGAGGGGAATTCGGCAATCCTAGCTTCATACTCATCCTTGATTTACAAATTCTTGATTGAATCTTGTTCTTTTTGTCTATTTTAGTGCCTTTTCTTTATACCCATTTTATTTCATTAGTGTATTGCATTTTTTTAATTTTAATTTCCAAATTCAAATTGATTTGTGCTTTACTTCTTTTACAATTCATTTTAGTGATTCAATCCCTGCGGAGACGATACTCAATTCACATTCTATATTACTTGTGCGATTACGTACACTTGCGTAGGCTTATATACACTAAACAATCGCGAACAAGTTTTTGGCGCCGTTGCTGGGGATTGAAAGCGTTAAAATAGTTGTAAAAGTTAATTTGTTTAGTTTTTGTTTTTGCATTTTCTTATTAGTTGAGTGTTTATATTTTCAGGGGCTTTTTTTCTCTACATGAACAATCAGCGAAATCAAGAGTTGATGCCCTTGGATCCAGAAATTGAAAGAACATTTCGAGTAAGGAGAAGGGAGCAACAAGGTCTAGCAGGAGTGGAAGAAATACAAGAAAGACTGGCTGTCAATATGGCTAATGATGGGCAGCAAGTAAACGTCAACAACCTATTGCCTTAACCAGCTTTGTTGGATGACAGAGACAGGGTCATTCGGGAGTATGCTGTACCCATTCTGCATGGGCTCAATCCGGGCATCATTCGGCCAGAAATACAAGCACCACAGTTTGAACTCAAGCCGATTATGTTCCAGATGTTGCAAACCGTGGGCCAATTCAGTGGAATGGCAACTGAGGTCATGCACCTTCGGCTATTCATGGAAGTGTGTGATTCTTTTAAGCTACCAGGGGTGTCTGATGAAGCATTGAGGTTGAAACTGTTTCCTTATTCCTTGAGGGATCGAGCTCGAGCATGGCTTAATTCGCTGCCACCGGATTCAATCGCAACATGGAATGACTTGGCAGAAAAATTCCTCATGAAGTACTTTCTTCCGACCAAGAATGCCAAGCTCAGAAATGACAGAGGGAGAATCTTTGTACGAGGCATGGGAGAGATTCAAGGAGTTGTTGCGAAAATGCCCTCACCATGGGATTCCCCATTGGATTCAGATGGAAACTTTCTACAATGGGCTCAATGGGAAAACACGTACAATTGTTGATGCTGCGGCTAATGGTGCTCTTTTGGCAAAATCATACAATGAAGCTTACGAGATTTTGGAGAGGATGGCAACCAACAATTTTCAGTGGCCCACCGAGAGGCTCAATGCTCGAAAGGCCGCAGGACTTCATGAAGTAGATGCTATCACCGCACTTTCTGCCCAAGTGTCGAGTCTGACGAATATGATCAAGAATATGAACATGTCGGCGGGTGTTAATTCGGTGCAATCTGTTGGCATCACTTGTGTCTATTGTGGAGAGGGACACTTGTATGAGGATTGCCCGTCAAATCCAGTCTCTACTTGCTATGTGGGTAATTTCAACCGGAACAACCCTTATTCAGCACCTTACAATCAGGGGTTGAGACAACACCCCAACTTTTCATGGAGTAATCAAGGGGCCGGTTCTAGTGGAGCAAACTCTCATCATCGACCTTCTCACCCACCGGGTTTTCCATCTCAGCAACCAAGAACACAAGCTATGGACTCATCTAGCTCATTAGAGAATCTGATCAAGGAGTATATAGCGAAGAATAATGCTAGAGTTCAGAGTCATGATGCAACATTGAGAAGCTTGGAGAATCAAATTGGGCAAATTGCAAACGCCTTGAATGTTAGGCCGCCAGGTTCTCTTCCAAGTAATACAGAAGATCCAAGGAGGGAAGGGAAGGAGCATTGCAAGGCAATTGTATTAAGAAATGGAAGGGAAGTCGAGAGAAGGGAAAAGCCAAAAGCTGTACGGTTCGAGCCCACTTCAATCCAAGAAAAAGATGAGCCGCATCAACAAGAAGAAATTCTGGTGAAAAATCAGCCAGCGGACTTTGCTGCAGAAAATGCTGTAGCATTTCCACAGCATTCTGAAGCAGCAGAAAGCAGCGAAATTAGACCGCCTCCACCATTTCCTCAGCGGTTTCAAAAGCAGAAAAAGGATGGTCAATTTCGTAAATTCCTGGATGTCTTGAAGCAGCTTCACATTAACATACCTCTTGTGGAAGCCTTGGAGCAAATGCCTCATTATGCCAAGTTCATGAAAGACTTGGTCACTAAGAAGCGTCGACTTGGGGAATTTGAAACTGTGGCTTTGACGGAAGAATGTAGTGCTATTTTGCAGAACAAACTCCCTCCTAAGTTGGACCCGGGGAGTTTCACAATCCCATGTTCAATTGGAACCCACTACTTTGGTAAGGCTTTGTGTGACTTGGGAGCAAGTATTAACTTGATGCCAATGTCCATCTTCAAGAAGTTAGGAATTGGAGAAGCTCGGCCCACTACAGTATCCTTGCAGCTTGCGGATAGATCTATTGCTCTTCCTGAAGGAAAGATCGAGGATGTTCTTGTAAAGGTCGACAAATTCATTTTTCCTGCTGATTTCATCATCCTTGATTATGAAGCGGATCGAGAAGTGCCGATTATCTTGGGAAGACCATTTCTTGCTACAAGCCGCACTTTAATTGATGTGCAAAAAGGCAAGTTGACTATGAGGGTGCAAGACGAGTAGGTGACTTTTAATGTGTTCAAGGCGACGAAGTTTCCTAATGAGATGGAGGAGTGCTCTTCCATATCTGTCATTGATGCCTTAGTGGCTGAAGAGTTTGAAACTAGTGACCATTCGAAGTTAATGCAACTTCCCTCGTCCTCAGAATCAGTTGAAGTTGAAAATGAAGTTGTTGAGTAGCTAGCTTGGTTAAACGCCAATACCATTATACGTAGACCTCCAAGGAAGTTTGAGTCACTTGATTTGGCAGACCGTGAACACCAACCACCCAAGTCATCAAGAGAAGAGCCACCAGTCCTAGAATTGAAGCCTTTACCACCTCACCTGAGATATGCCTATTTGGGAGAATCTTCAACTCTTTCGGTGATCATTTCGGCTGAGTTGACAGAAGATCAGGAGCAGAGGTTGCTTGACATCTTGAGGGAATTCCAAGGCGCCATCGGGTGGACAATAGCAGATATAAAGGTTATAAGTCCCTCATTTTGTATGCACAAGATTCTCTTGGAGGATGATAAGCAAGGGTCTATAGAAAGTCAGCGGCGAATGAATCCGATCATGAAGGAGGTAGTCAAGAAGGAGATAATTAAGTGGTTGGATGCGGGGATAATTTATCCAATCTCCGATAGTTCGTGGGTTAGTCCGGTTCAGTGTGTTCCTAAGAAAGGGGGAATTACTGTTGTGGAGAACGACAACAACGAATTGATTCCTACAAGGACAGTAACAGGTTGGCGGATTTGCATGGATTACCGGAAGCTAAACAAGGCCACAAGGAAGGATCATTTCCCATTCCCCTTTATTGATCAGATGCTTGATAGATTAGCTGAGAAGGAGTACTACTGTTTCTTAGATGGTTATTCTGGCTATAATCAGATTGCAATAGCTCCCGAGGATCAACACAAGACCACATTCACGTGCCCGTTCGGTACATTTGCTTTTAGAAGGATGCCATTCGGTCTTTGCAATGCTCCGACTACCTTTCAGCGATGCATGATGGCGATTTTTACTAACATGGTGGAGCAATTTGTGGAGGTGTTTATGGACGATTTCTCGGTCTTTGGAGAAAGTTTTGAAGATTGCCTCACAAATTTGGCAAAAGTTTTCCAGCGATGTGAAGAGACCAATCTAGTCCTAAATTGGGAGAAATGTCATTTTATGGTCAAAGAGGGCATAGTGTTGGGACACCGAGTTTCAAAGAATGGCCTTGAAGTTGATAAAGCCAAGATTGCCATAATAGAAAAGCTCCCTCCACCATCAAATGTAAAAGGGATTCGAAGTTTTCTTGGACATGCAGGATTTTACAGAAGATTTATTAGAGATTTCTCCAAGATTTCTAAGCCTCTTTGCAGCTTATTGGAGAAAGACAGCAAATTCATCCTTGACGAAGCATGTTTATCAGCCTTTTCAGAGTTAAAACGGAAGCTCATCTCCGCGCCAATCATTGTAGCACCGGATTGGTCATTACCGTTTGAAGTAATGTGTGATGCAAGCGACTGGGCTGTGGGGGCTGTTCTAGGGCAGCGCAAAAGCAGGGTATTTCATCCCATTTACTATGCTAGCAAGACTCTTTCAGGAGCTCAATTGAACTACACAATAACAGAGAAGGAGTTGTTGGCCGTTGTCTTTGCATTTGACAAGTTTCGGGCCTATCTGATAGGAGCAAAAGTGACGGTTTTCACAGACCATTCGGCCATCAAATACTTGATAGAGAAGAAGGATGCTAAGCCAAGGTTAATTAGATGGGTGCTTTTGCTTCAAGAGTTTGACCTGGAGATCAAGGATAGGAAGGGCTCGGAGAATCAAGTGGCTGACCATTTGTCTCGGTTAGAGAAAGCTGAGAAAGGCACAGATTTAGAAGCTATTAAGGAGGTCTTCCCCGATGAGCAGCTCCTTGTTGTTAATCGAATCTCAACTATGGTGCCATGGTATGCGGATTTGGTGAACTATCTAGTTAGTGGGTTGATGCCTCCTGATTTGAATGCCCATCAATGAAAGAAGTTCTTGCATGAGGTAAAATTTTACTATTGGGATGAGCCATATTTGTTCAGGAAATGTGCAGATCAAATCCTAAGGCGGTGTATTCCTGAGGAAGAAATAGAAGATGTGTTGCTTAAATGTCACAATTCACCCTATGGAGGGCATTTTCAAGGTGATAGGACTGCAGCAAAAGTCCTGCAATCAGGCTTTTATTGGCCGAGCTTGTTTCGGGATGCTCGTGATTTTGTATCAAGGTGTGATAGATGTCAAAGAGTCGGGAGTATCTCAAGAAGACATGAAATGCCTCTAACCAACATCATCGAAGTGGAGTTATTTGATGTGTGGGGGATCGACTTCATGGGTCCCTTTGTTCCATTTTTTGGCAATCTTTACATACTTGTGGCAGTAGATTACGTCTCAAAGTGGGTAGAGGCCGCTGCATTTCCTATAAATGATTCGAAGGTGGTGATGCAGTTTATGAAGAAGCAAATTTTTACAAGATTTGGCACCCCAAGGGCAGTAATCAGCAATGAAGGGACGCATTTTTGCAACAAGTACTTTGAAGCGTTGCTAGCAAAGTATAATGTTCGCCATAGAGTTGCTACAAGCTATCACCCACAGACCAATGGGCAAGCCGAAGCATCTAACAAGCAAATCAAGGCCATTTTGGAAAAGACTGTAAGTCCTACTAGAAAGGACTGATCCAAAAGATTGGATGATGCATTATGGGCCTATAGGACGGCTTTCAAAACTCCAATTGGAATGTCTCCTTACCAACTGGTGTTTGAGAAAGCATGTCACTTACCTTTGGAGATGGAACACAAGGCTTATTGGGCACTTCAGCAATTGAATATGGACATGAGTGCAGCTGGAGAAAAGAGATTAATGCAACTCAATGAGTTAGATGAATTTCGGTTACGTGCACATGAGAATTCCAAGCTCTACAAGGAGAAGGTCAAACGGTGGCATGACAAGAGAATCATGAGCAGAACTTTCGAGCCGGGGCAGCAAGTTCTTTTGTTCAATTCAAGATTGAAGCTCTTCCCAGGAAAGTTAAAGTCTCGTTGGTCAGGTCCGTTCACCATTGCTACTGTATTTCCTCATGGAGCAGTGGAATTGCAAGATGACAAGTCTGGAAGGAGGTTCTTAGTGAATGGACAGAGAGTCAAGCATTATTGGGGAGGTCCTGTTGAACGTTCTAAGACCTCCATCACTCTCACAGAAGCTTGAAATAGGGAAGTAGTCAGGCTGATGACTTAAAAACAAGCGCTCTTGGGAGGCAACCTAAGTGTTTTCATTTTGATTTATTTTATTTTGGGTTTATTTCAAGTTGTTTGAGTCGTTGATTCATTAGTTGTTAAGAAATTTAAACTGATTTGATGATATTTTTCTATGCAGAAAATCAGCCTGGGAGTCAGCCTTCCAGATGCAATCTGTGCAAAAATGCTGTAGGAATGCTGCAGCATTTCTGAGAAAATCGGGGAAGCAATCTGTGCAAAAATGCTGTAGGAATGCTGCAGCATTTCTGAGAAAAAAGAAAATTGGGAGCAATCTGTCCTAAAATGCCGCAGGAATGCTACAGCATTTTCAAAAAAAAAAAATTTATATACAATATATAATATATATATATATATAGTATATTATCTATTATAAGATTTCGATATCTTTATGCTATGATAAATATATACTTATTATTATTATTATTATAAAAAAATATATTAATTAAATAAATACTTATACAATTACGTAAATTTATATATACATATATATGTACATATATATATAGATATTATTTAATAATAGTAATATATATATAAATATTTATATATATATATATATATTTTTTTACTTCAGTAACCCTATGCAAAGTTTTGTTTTTCTTACTCCTCTTCCCCTGCGCCGTCGGCATCCTTTCTCCCCAGCAGCCCAGCCTTTCATCGCACCTCCCACAAGCCGAGACCCAATCGCCCTCTAGAAACCCGAGATCCACACTAGCTATCTCCCTCCGCCCAGCATTTGCCCGCGCCCAGCCACTCAAAGCCGAGCCCCCACCACCCTCCACAGACTCCTTCTGCCCCAAAAAAAAAAAATAAATAAATAAATTAAAAAAAATTAAAAAAAAAAAGGAAAAAATGGAATAAAGTGTGTATGAAGTGTTGAGCAAAGAGGTTATTCGGTTTCAAGTATCCTAAAGGATGAGGAGAACCATTTTGATTCTTAGAACTAACTTTGTGTTATGGTGTTGAGCCTAAAGATTAACTCCTTTATTCTACCTTAACCTCAACCAGCATTACAAGCCATTAAAGTCCTATTGATCCCTAGTGCTAGGTATTCTTGCGTTAGTGGAGAGGGAATCAATAAGTCAACCTATGGAGGCTCAGTGACCGTGGTCTAGTTTGAAATAAGTCATTGGGAAGGAAGTACAAAGGATGTGCACACACACACCAAGGGATATCATTCAGACCAAGTGATAGGATAGGTTGACCTAACACTTAAAGAAAGTTGGTGTTGAGTATAGGCAGGTGGTTTAGTTAAATAAATAAATAAACTCTGAGAAAATAGCTCATCTTCGTAACCGTTATGACTGAAAGATGGAAATCTCCTGCTGTCGTCACTTCTTTTTGTTTTTATCTTTTTTTCGATGTTTGTGTTTTTGTTTGTTGTTTGAGTCATTACTCGGGGGCGAGCAATGTTCTAAGTTTGGGGGTGTGATAACTCTAGAAATTAGAGTTATCTTAGGCATTTTTAGACTTGGATGCATTTGGTTTAGAGAGTATTTGTGTTTTTGTTAGCATATTTTCCTTTGTTTTAGGTTTGTGTGATTTTTCTTATCTTGTTTGTTTGTTTGGTTGAAATCATGGCAAATGTGAAGAAAAATAGGATTATTTGAGGGCTGATGTGTGTTTTCATTCTTTTGTGACTTGTAGGAGAGTATAAACCGAAAATGCTATAGAAAATGCTGCAGCATTCCTTACAGTATTTTGTAGCAGAAGCAGTCAAGAAACTGAGCCGAAAATGCTGCAGCAATTCTTGTAGCATTTTAGTCCAGCTGGCAATTTTGCTGAAAAAGTAAAAAAATAGATGACAGCTCATATGGTGGGGGCCACTTGTTTTGCCTCAGCTGAAAACTTCACACGTGGGCTTTGTTGTTTGCCCTAAGAGGGGGATTGTATTCTGGGTAAAAAAGGGGGGCTACCGACAAAAGAAGAAGAGGGAGAGAGAACTGAAAATAGAGAGAACAGAGCCGAAATAGAAAAAGAACAAGGAGAGAGAGAGCTGCAGATTTTGGGCTGCCATTTTCATGCATATTTTGGAGGGCGAACTGAGGAGGAGACGGAGAAAAGACGAGAAAGACCATCTCTAGCCATTTGGAGTTTTTCCTCTTCTTACTCTTGTGTTGATTTATTTTCTGATTTTCATTTTCTGTTGAACAATGGATGACGTTTTTAAGCTTTTTTTTGTAATCCGAAACATGAGCTAAATTTCTTTAGCTGGGATTGTTGATGAACCCGAAATTGGAAGGATGATTTGAATGTCTATTGGAATGTTGAGCAATTTCTTTCCTGTTCATTCAAGTGTTTTATTTGTTTAATTCCTATTGTTGATTGGCCATCAGTTTATAGGAAACTAGGTTTTGATTAACTCTGGAAAGAGTAATTTGAACTGGAACTAGCTTGGATGATACAAGTTCAATATGATTTTTGAATTTTATATTGATTTGTGAATGGTATAGGAATATGCTATTTACCTTGTATGACCCATTGAAATTGGTGCTTGAATTTGTGTTCTGAGAGCTAGATTCACATAGGAATATGTTGTAAAAGGTTTGAAGAATTTTAGTCATACGTAATTCGGAAGAATTTTATGATAAATTTGAATTTCAATTAACAGGACGATTTTGCTGCAGCATTTCTACAGCATTTCTGATCAGACTTGCAGTTGAGGGGAATTCGGCAATCCTAGCTTCATACTCATCCTTGATTTACAAATTCTTGATTGAATCTTGTTCTTTTTGTCTATTTTAGTGTCTTTTCTTTATACCCATTTTATTTCATTAGTGTATTGCATTTTTTTAATTTTAATTTCCAAATTCAAATTGATTTGTGCTTTACTTCTTTTACAATTCATTTTAGTGATTCAATCCCTGCGAAGACGATACTCAACTCACATTCTATATTACTTGTGCGATTACGTACACTTGCGTAGGCTTATATACACTAAACAATCGCGAACAGATTCGCATAGTTATAAACGGATCCTCCATGGAGATGGCAGAGATTTGACGGAGTTGATCTTTCTCTGCCTCCCTACCTGAAATCGCGATCAAGCACTGGAAAATTGCTGTTTCGCAAACCACTTTCGATGCTTATTTGGTTGTCGCAGCTTGTGCTGAATTTTGAGATGAATTTGTTTAATTTGAAACAAAAAATCATCGGAAATGTTTATAGATTTTATCCGATTTGAGATTTTTGTGAAATTTGTGTTTGATCTTGCATGGGAATGTTCTGGTTTACTGCTTCTGCAAGCTTAGCTCTTTTAACATGATAAATTAAGGCCTTCACAAAATAGTTTTGATGATTTCGTGGAAGTTAAGCTTGCTGTTCGATTTCATGAAGTTTTGCTCTGTTCCATGAAATTAGAAAGTTGTGGTTTATGCTGAATGCACGATGTAATTTAGGTTTAAGAACGGCTAAAAATTCTCATGAGCACCATCGCATTTGGAAAATCTTTTTAAGTTTCTTCTAGCTTCTGATAACCAAATATTCAGTTGTAAAACGGAGTTTAAATCTGTTTGTTTTCACTTTATCTGAGATCAGACGAGGAAACTTCTCCAAATTTCTAAGTATTTCAATGATAAATCTGTTGAGGCTTTAGGTACAATTATTTTTGTTTGATATTTCCTTCTGGTTTTTGTCATTGTTTGGGAATTAGGAGCTGATTCTATTTTGAAAATCTTGAAATAATGGATATGAAGATTAAAAATCTTACGCCAATGGATGCAGTATTTGATGCATTTCATGACTTTGGATTGCTCATAAAAAGAGTAATATGGCCTCTTTTCAAGAGAAGATGACTGTGGAGCTTTGTGTTCATGTGGTACAGAAGTTAGCATTGGCTTATGAGAGTGATGATAAAACGTGCCGCAAAATTTATCGTGTGAAGTTCAAACCATTTGACGAATCTTAGGAGTCTCATGTTTAATGTCGAATCTAACTTTTTTTTTTATTTTTTGGTGAAACTTTGTTTCAATGGCTTTTTGATTCTTGTAAGTATTTTGTTTCAAGTTCTTTTGCGCTGATATGAATGGACATGTACTATTACTTGGTCATGTATATAGTCTTGCAGAATAATTTCTTTTGAATTTTGATGGAATGCGTGGTTTATGTACTCTGCCTTTTAGAAATTACTCTGGTAGAATATGAAAGAGATTTTGGTAGAATAAAGTTTTTTGAAATTACTCTTGTAAAGTCTAATAGAGATTATGATCGAATAAAGTTATTACTCTAGTAGAATATATTATGGATTCTGGTAGAATATGTAATTATTAATATGTTAGAATTCTGGCTTTTTTTTTTTTTTTTTGAAATTACTCTTGCAGAGTATAATAGAGATTCAAGTAGAAAAATTATTACTCTAGCAGAATATATTTTGAATTCTGATAGAATATGTAATTATTAATAATTTAGAATTTTGGTTCCTTTTTCTGAAATTACTCTTGCAGAGTATAATAGAAATTCTGGTAGAATAAAGTTATTACTCTTGCAGAATGATGCATACTCTTGTAGAGTATAATAAAATTGATTTATAGAACCTGTCAGAATAATCTGTCATAACAATACTTGGATTTATGAAAGACACAATCCAATAAAAGACATATGATACATGAATTGTGATTTAAAAAAAAAAAAAAAAAAAAAAAAAAAAAAAAAAAAAAAAAAACCTTAAAAATTTTATTATCATTAAGAAAAAATAATCATCATAATGTGAATATCTTTGAAGGTAATATCTAAGGATCATGAGAAGGGGCAGGTGGAGCCTCAACGTCATTTCAGGTACATCAGTGGCTTGTCCTCACATGAGTGGCCTGGCAGCCCTACTTAAGACTGCACACCCCCAAATGGAGCCATGCACACACACAAAGCAGCAACAAATTAAGCATCACACACACACACACACTTGCATAGCAGCAAATTAAACACTCTTCCATAGCAACAGATAAACATAAACACACAAAGCAAGAACTAGCACTTCCACAGCACACACACAAAAAGGAATTACACTTCCACAACACACACACACATAAAGCAAGAAACACACACACATACTTTCCCAGCAGCAAATTAAACACACTCATGCAGCAAGAAATTACACTTTTATGTGGAAGCACCTATTGCATAGTTTACTTTTACTCTTTTGACAATTTTACTTTACGTGATTTAGTATGAAGTTGTCGTTTATTTCCTCAAATATTAATTTGCTAGTTGTCGTTAACTGCATATGGACTCTTTGTTGTTTATTTTGCTGAGGTGTCCTAGGGTTCTGATATTGTATTTTCGACCTAGCTTGCCTTGTTAAGCAGATGACAACTGCTGGGGTTGGCAGATTTTAATGCACCTTGAAATACAATGGCAATTTCATCAAGCTATTACTCTTGCAGACTGATGCAAATTAACCACACACACGATAAACAATGGTCTTCCCAGTGAGCAGCAAATTATACACACACACAACACAATTAAATACATACACAGACGTACAATAGTCTTCCTAGAAGCAAATTAACCACACATACACACATACACAGAGACAAACACCCACAGACCGCACACACACATGTATACCTGAGGCCAATTGAACTCCAAAATCAAAATGCTGACAAAAACACAGATCTTGATGCTAAATTATTTGAATTCATAAAGAATTTGATGAACAGACCAACATGTTGAGAGAAGGGACCTAATTGCATTTGAATGTAGAGTCAAGAGATTCGGCAAAGTCGGTGAGCTTAGAGCGAAGATCAGTAGACCTCTTATATTCTCCACTCATCACGAGCCGAAATTGTCGCCACTTTGTCACCTCTATCTCCGGTGATGCCCACGAAGACAAAATTGTTTGGGGAGAGAGAAAGTTAGTGGGGAGGATTTTCTCGAGTCTGCAACATAAGTAAGAGAAAGAAAGAGAGAGAGATCTGTTTAGGAACAGGGAAAATCGGTGGGGTCGAAGGGGGGATTTTCTCGAGCCTAGTAGATAGAGAGTGAGAGGAAGAGAGAGTTTCCAGGATTTTTTTTTTTTTTTTTAATGAAGTTTGAATATATTAGAGTGCAGTAGGACTACTTCTATTGTCTGGTCACATTTTGATAAGCTTCCATTGAGTGAAGACAAGAGGTTAAGGGCAAAATGTAAAGAATGAAGTTTTATTTATCTAGTTGATAGTAAAAATGGGA
The DNA here is from genome assembly GCA_025413485.1 of Ficus microcarpa. Taxonomy (NCBI): domain Eukaryota; kingdom Viridiplantae; phylum Streptophyta; class Magnoliopsida; order Rosales; family Moraceae; genus Ficus; species Ficus microcarpa. Next base: position 3,377,818 of record CM046381.1, on the reverse strand, counting down.
CTGGAAGCATGTGGCATCACATGGTAGTTTTCCAACGTAAAGACACACATGATATCGGCCAACTTTTGATATCACAAGAAAAAGGCTCTTTAGCATTGAGTGCAAACAGGTTTGATCCTTAACACTTTCGTGAATTGATAACAACAGCTATCATTTTGCATGATCTTCCATTCTCTTTTGTTGAATATGAAGCTGTTAGTGTCAATTATCAATATTTGCATCCCAACATTGATTTGGGTTCAAGAAATAATTTGAAGGCAGATGTACTTAAAATGTTTTTGTAGGAACGAACAAGAATTAAATCTATGTTGGATGGGACCCCTAGTAGAATTTGTTTGACATCTAATTTGTGGACTTCTATAGTCACAGATGGTTATTTGACATTGACTGCTCATTTTATTGACAAAGATTGGGTGTTGCGAAAGTGGATTTTAAATTTTTGTTTCATGCCACCTCCACATACTAGTGTTGCATTGTTTGAGAATGCATTGCTATGTGATTCGGGAATTGCAAATAGGGTGTTCTCTCTTACTTTGAATAATGCTTCTACTAATGATGTGTCTATGGATTATTGAGAGATGAATTGAATGGAAAGAAAGCACTTATTTCTAATGGTGTTTTTTTCCG
>CM046381.1:3267169-3377091 GCA_025413485.1 Ficus microcarpa | reverse complement strand
GGATTGTGTTAGTTTAGGAGTTTGGAAAATGATATAGGTACACTCAAGATAACCGGAAACATTAGGTGAAAAAATTCCGAACGTATTGTATGATGTCATGTCTGAAGTATATAGTTGTTGTAGGAAATGACATATGTATACTTGGAACAACCAAAAAAATTAGGAACGACCGTGATTAGTTTACGAACGACCGGTTGGTTTCCAATATATTGTGATTTTGATTTGGTTTTTTTTTTCTTTTTTTCTTTTTTTTTTTTTTACATTCAAACACATCAATTATTGTAAAATATAACAAAATAAATATTATAATCATGATATTACAATATTATTCATTTACACCCATTACTATATATTTCAGGAAAGTACTAAGAATTTAGAAGATTCAAGAGATGATAAAGGTGATGACGTAGATGCCGAGGTGACGAAATAATAACACTTGTTTTATTTACAAGTATTATGCAATGTTCCTTTTTTTTTTTTTTTTTTAATTTCTAAACGACATATATTTGTATGTTTTAGGAAACAAATGGGATTACATAAAATTTAAGTGATGAAGAGGTTGATAAGGAAGACCATGATGTATCTAGGACGGCCCTCACATCAGAGCTCTAAGAATTGCCTCCACTCATCCTCTCAGAATACTTTAGTGCCAAAGTTATAGTCCGGTCGAGAATGACAATCCTTAAAGATGTTCAGAAACGGCTAACTGAGGAAGATAAGACCGTCTTTCGAAAATACCCTCAACTTAGTCCTTTAATAGACTTGCCCATAGGAGGGGAATTTTTCGGTGCGTTGGCTCATAATTTGCTTTTGAGAAAGACAGTATGTCAGAAGGACAATAAAGTGTGGTTTTTAATTGAGGGAAAACCATTGAGGTTTTCTCTCAATGAGTTCATCTTGATTTCGGGTTTATACACAGGTGGTGGACTTCCTAAGGATGAAATAAAAGCTCACGAAGAAATGAAAAAGTTGAAAAACAAATATTGGCCAAGAAAGAAAAGTGTTTGATTAGAGGATGCTGTGAAAAAACTAAAATAGTTGAGCGTTAAAAATGTGAGGACCAAAGATAGGGTAAAGTTAGCATTTATGTACATGCTAACAGGGTTCTTAATGTCTTCTGAAACCAAAAAGGCGGTTGATCCTTTTTGGCTCCAATATGCCAACGATCTAAAATTCTTCACTCAAAATCCTTGAGGGAATGTTTGTTACAATCAAACATTGAAGTACATAAAAAATGATTTGGTGCCAAAGTTTAACAAAAAATCGTCAATATCATACAACTTATATGGTTGCCCATGGATGTTTTAAGTAAACTTTTCATTAATACTTTTTTTAGTTAAATATATTTTATAAATTGATTTGTATTATAACTGTCATTTAATTTGTCTTGCAGATATGGGCTTTTGAGGTTATGCCAAAGTAATGTGAAATGATGGCTAAGAAATTAATTTTGAATAAGAAGAACAAAAATGGGCCATGATGGTTTCATTGGTAGAATATTCAGAATCCTATTGGCACCTTATTTGATCCTTGCTTGGAGGCCATGAGATCTGCTGGGGTATTAACCAACTCGTTATAAGTTAAGTTTTATGGTTTTTGTCTAGATTTATTAGTCCAGCTAATCATTATTTTTCCATTGTGTTATTCAGTTTAAAATCCGTCGTATTTTGGATCCTTCATCTAAGGAGAGGCAACTAGAATATTATTTGTGAATGAAAAGGCTTGAAGACTGTGGTGATGATGTCATTGATGGTTTGGTGAAGTTATTAGAGGGAGATGTCATTTTGTGTAGTGTAGCTGATTTCTATGAGAAAAATGATGAACTTAGATCAAGTCAACTCTCTCTTGATCCTACCTCAATCTTGAGGTCTTTCTCCACCAGTTCGACCCATGAGCAGATGATTAGAGCCTCTACTCCTGTGGTCTAGCAACGACAACACCTGATGACTACAGGTCCTTCCTCTCTTGATCCTGCTATAGCCTCTAGGTCCTTCCCAGCCAGTCAGACCCATGAGCAGATTGGAGCCTCTACCCCCAAGGTTGGAGAACGCATGGCCCGACACCAACATTCTCAACCCCCGTTGGCCCCCAGACGCATGGCGTGATGCCCACAGCCTCGACTCCCATTTTAGAGTCATTGATGCATTGTATTGACCATCGTATGGGTGAGCATCAAACCTATATGAATCAGTGTTGGCCAATCACGAGGCAGTGATTGTGCAAAATCTGGAGGCAAATAATAAGGTAATTATGCAGAAAATAGAGTCGGCTATGGCCATGAATAAGGATGCATGTAGTGCTAGGGTGAATGTTGAGTTTGAGCAGCAGTTATCATAAGGTATGAAAACCAGATACAGTGGGAGTGATAATTTCAAATGCCAACAACATCCCTCACAAGACAAACTAATAAGAGATGGTGGTGAATATGGACATTACGGGGTCGTTGGTATGGAAGCCGATGCCAATATTGAATATGTGAAAAACCACGAGAGCCTATCGAAGAGACAGAGGAAAAGAGCGCCAGCCTTACTATCACCTTATGTGGTACAGTGGCCAAAAAAGATTTAGTACTCGAGGTTTGATGCTCCAAAAAAGGACTAAGATGCTTCTAAGCCCACAAAAACACTTTAAGTGATCATGAAATATAGTATTATGTGTACTTTGGATTACAATATGATTATATATGCATATGTGAAGACAACATTGGTCTTCTATTTTGATTTTTAACAAGATTATGTTAATTGTGGTTACTTTGCTTATGAAAATCACATATGTATAATCAGGAATTGTCATAAATATAACAGGAACGACGGCGGAATAGTTAAAGAACGACCGTCTAGTCGTTACTTCTAGATTAGTTTTTTTTTTTCTTTATACAACAAAATAACATGAATAACCACTAAATTTATCGGAACAACCATCTAGTCGTTCCTTTTAAATCTTGACTTTAGCTCCTTTTTTTTTTTTTTTTTTTGTGGTTTAAACCAAAAGCAAAAATTACTATATCATGGTCTTTCTTCTTGCATGATTTGCCTCAAAACACACGGAACGAATAATATAAATATAAACATAAAAATAAATAAGTAAATAAATAAAAACCTTCCTCTCTTTTCTCCCTCTCTCTCTTACTCCTCCTAATCTATAACATGAAACTAGGTACATAAATTTAGTACTAAAAATTCAAGGATTTTCCCGAAAATCTAAGGAATTACTAGAAAATTTGTGTTCCAATTTATCATCTTTTAAAAAATCTATTAAAAAATAAGGATTTTTCCAAAAATCTAATGAATTACCCGAAAATTTATTTTACAATCTATCATCTTTTAAAAAATCTGTTATAAACTTTAAAAGTACCTAAAAATAAGTTGTTTGTTGTAATTTCCCTTTAAGGATTTTATTTTTGTGGAAAAACCTACCTTTCCTCTTCTTTCTGAAGGGATCATGAATGACACGTTGGACATTAGTGAAATTACAATTGCAGTCCTCCCCACGAATGACGCAGTGGATAATTTCTTTTCAGTAAATATTTTTTGTTTTTTGTTCCTTTTTTTAATTTAATTTAATTTTTTTTATTTTTTGAGTTCTATGTCTTTTTTCCTTTCAAAAAAAAAAAAAAAAGAATTCTATGTCTTTCTTTTGGGTTTTTTTTTTTAACATGTTTTTAGAGTAACAAACGACCTTTTTTTTAATCATTTTTTAACCACACTAAAGTACCTGATGACATTGGTAATGTTTTAGAATGATAGTTCCTTAGTTATTTTTATAAATTATAAATTTATTCTTTTCATTATCTTGACATAGAAACAATAATAAAGAGTGTTTGTAAACATAACTCGATGGTAATTTCATATCTGACTACATCATAGGGTGAAAACTTTGAATCCCTACCTTTATGTTCAGAAAAAAAAAAAAAAGAATTATATTATGATTATATTCATATGAGGAGTATTATTAGGTTGTGAATTATTTAAAGAGAAGCAGTTAATTAGACCTAATGACCCGTTGATTATTTTATTGTGATGTCCATAACTAAAATTTAGCTTCTTTCTTGAAACTTCAAAGTTCTAATGACATAAGATGTACCCGTAACCTTTGATGGGATTTTATGTTTTCTCTCTAATTTGCCTTCAAAGATGGGTTTTACTTTTTTTTTTTTTTTTGAAAAAAAACGAGACATTAAACGGGGATCACCTTAGTTTTTTCCTGGTTTTCACAACGAAAAATCAGATGATTAGTGAACACAAAAAACAGGTTGGTTTAATTTTTTCTTTTTCCTTGGTAGGCGGAATGAAACCATATCCTAAGAAATGCAATTGAAGAAAAAGTGCATTATGTATGAAAAAAAATAAGGAGAAAAATAAAAAGAAAAAGGAAAGTCAACTATACCAATGCTCTGTTACAATTCAAGAAGGTTTAATTTTTAATTTTTAATTTTCAATTTTAATTTTTAATTTTTTGAGGTCTGATGGGAATCTCCCTGGTTTTCCCAGGTTTCCACAACTGAAAAAAAAAAAAAAAAAGGTTCCGTTTGGATCGTATATCCATTTTCGAAAAGGAAAATTTACTTGTTTTAAAGAGAAAATATTTTCATTTTGAGAATAAGATGGTGTTTGGATATATAAAAAAAAAAAAAAATTAAACAAAAATTTATTTGGAATGAGAAGAAAATAGTGTTGGGAATAGTACATTGTAAGAAGATTTTAAAAAGATTTATTTTCTTTTTTTAAAATGGTACTGCATAAAATAAGTTTGAAAATGAGATAGTTTTTTTTTTCCCTCCAAAATGAGAGAATGATAGAAAAAGTTGAAATAAACACTTTTTTGTAAAAGTTTTCTAATTTCAGAAAATGGACTTACCATCCAAACATAGGATTAGATAAAAATTGATCATCCCTAGAATTCCTTCCCTATTGAGTTAAAAGAGTGATGTCATTTCCTAATAGAAGGCTGCTGATGAGTAGAGTACTGCACCAATGCTCTGTTGCAATTCTACTAGTAAATCAGACTTTTTGTTCTGCAGCTATTGATATATTTGGTTTTGTTTTTTTTTTTTTTTTTTTTTTTTTTTTTTTTTTTTTTACTTAAAGAAATATGCATGTATTTCTCTGAGTAAAGATATTGTTGGTACAACTAGCAAATGGAAAAGAAGAAACAATGTTTTTTTCTTTTTTTTCCTCCCTAAATCCAGGCCGGCCAGCCAGCCATCCAATGAGTTATTAGTAACTTCGTTGACGAGGAAATTACAGAACTTGTCCTCACTGCCCTCTGAATCCTGTATCTATAGGGTCATGGAGTGGCTACATCATGCAAACGCGAAGGCCTAAACCACATCGGACCATTACATCACGATGAAGAAGGTTTTCGGGCCATGGAGTGAGGCTACTGCAGTCTTTAAACTGGCTATCATTCAAGCAGTGTGTTTCATGTGGTGTTCCGTTTACGAAGTAGCACAGTTTGCGAAGGTGTTGATCGGCATCAATATGTTCCACACATAAATTTTTCAATGGAAAACCAACATTTATCTACCAAAGATGTACGATTGCTCGTTTCAAAATCGAAACTTCAATAATTATCATAATAGCCTTCCATAGACTACCGTTTCTAATTTTCTATCAGTGCAGTTATTGCTCAAATTCAGTAGACGAGTCATTTTATTAACTAAGATATACATTTCAAGCATTTGTTTCACGTGTATTTGCTTACATGCAAGATACAGAAAAGTTACAATGATACACAAATGACAATAAGTCTTTTAACTTTTCCCGTGACCAAATAACATAGCGAGCACAGAAAACATAAAACACAAATTGACTAAAAATACAAACAGAGCAATGAGCAACAATCACAAACCAGATTCATGTCGAAACATAAATCAACGCAGGAGGATCTGGGATTGATTTGAGGAAATGACTTGCTTGGGCCTTTTGTCCAAATCTTTGAGGAAGTTTTCTTACCAATAAGACCTAAGACAGTGAAAAAAATAAGTGACAGATGTTAGTAAAACCGTAGAAATGTCGAAAAATGATTAGTTGAAGCAGGGATGCAAAATCACATTCATAAAATCGAGCCAAAAAAAGTAATTCTTTACAACTATAAAAGGAAAAGAACGAAAATCAAAACAACAAAGACTAGTTTCATTTGAAAAGAAAATGGAAACGAACCAGAAAGATCTTGAATCAGTATTCAACATCATCGGTGAAGTTACTATACTGATCACTCCATTCGGCATTTGAGGTTCTGGCTACTTCTTCATCATCGTTGTAAAAGAAACTCAATTGGCGACCGTATAATTCCACATTGCTTGTTGTTCTTACTAACCTTTTCAAGCGATCCAACAAGTCAGGCTCCCCAAGCTTGTAGGACACATAACGGCTCCCAGAGATTCGATATCGGAAAACAACTGATGGTACATGCTTAACCTTCCAATAATCCGAGCCTCCTTCTGGTTGCAGACGAAGTACAAACTCATCGGACATGTCGTAAAATTCAAGAAGTTGGAGATTTTTTAGGTTTTGGATGTCAAATGACAAGTCATTTTCACATGGTCCAACTCTTAGCTCTTCTAACATTGGCAATGCTCCTCTCTCGATTCTCACCATCCTCAAATAATGTAGCTCTGTTAGAACAAGTTGCTTGAGTTTTTGAAAACTAACACCCTCAAAATGAAGTTGCTCCCCCTCATATGCCCGATGAAGCCAAAGAAACTTTAAGTTGGGCAGACACTGAAGAGCTTTTAAGGGGTCCACAGCTAGTTTTGAGAAACTTAAACCCAACATGCTCAGATTCTGAAGCCCCAAAATCCAATCTGGCAATTTCTCTAACCGACCTTTCAAGACAAGACGTCTTAGCAGAGGAGGTGGAGATGAAATGGATTCCAAATCAAAAGTTTCGCGATCGGTGGACAAGTATAAGCTTAGAGATTCAAGCAGGGTCATCTTCTCTATGAAGGAGCAGAGAGCGCTTATCACGTCTGCAGTCAGTTTTGAAATGCTCAAACATCTTAACTGTCTCAACTTCTCCAGCTCCTCTATGACAACAAGTGCACTACGATGCGCTTCAACAGTCATTAGAGTTTGTAAGTTCTCCAAGCCACCAATCCCTTCTTTTATCTGCACGCCATGGACTGAATCCAAGTTACCTTGGTTGTTACGAGCACTGGCCATAAGGTGTCGCAGTTTCCGCAGCTTTTGGATTTGGATTGGAAGCTCTTGCATTAGTGTATTTCTAACATCTAATGTTTGTAGATTGATAAGTCGACCCACAGACTTTGGAAGCTTCTTCACTTTTGTATTTCTTAAGCTCAAGTATTTCAGGAATGATAACTTTCCAATTTCCTTCGGGAGATCATCAAGAGGAGCATTTTCAAAGTCTAATAACTCCAAGAGCTTGAATCTTTCGTCTAAATTTACAACAAAAGACTTTCTCATCATTATTTGATTGACATCAGAAAGAAAAACAGTGGAAGCATTAGGCTGCTCAAAAGTCATCTCCAAAGAACTTATCGTGTCACCATAGAAGCAGCGAGTTACATCATTCGGAAATATTTTAGTCCTTGTCCCCCTCAAGAATTCAAAAATTTGGTACCTTTTAGCGGCTGATGAGATGATAAGATGCATGAAACCATGGACTCTGCACATTCTTTCGGTGCCATCATAGTTTATACAAGAGACCTGGACCAAGTTTCTCTTGATGAGGTCATTTAGGTATGTTTCTGCAACTTGTTCTAGTGTCTTGCCCATCTCTTCTTTAACAAAACCCTCAGCAATCCACAACTTAACTAGCTTTACATCAGGAATAAGATAGTCTTTAGGAAAGATGCCAAAGTACATTAAGCAAAGTCTGCTACGGGAAGGAAGCTCTTCGTAATTATGATAGAAAACTCTGCAAACTTCTTCAACTTGGGAGGGACTCTTGCGGATCTCATCTTTGAAATTACGAAGCCACACTTTCCATTGAGACACTGCCCCTGTCAAGAACAACTTGTCGGTGCTTTCATTTGCCATGAGGTCGCCCAAAGCCCAGATAACAAGTGGCAATCCGTCGCAGCTCCTAAGATCTTCACGAAACACCATCTTTAGCTCATGTGGAATGCCGTATGGGTATGCGGTGATGCTGAATAATTCTAAAGCCATTTCTTCAGACAAAGGTTGTAGTGTTTGAACATTATCACAAGCCGCAGCAATGAAATCGTAACGTGTAGTGATGATTATTCTACTACCTTTGTTGTTATCCGGAAAAACATCGTTCATAGCTTGGAAAAAATCTTTTTGCCCAACATCGTCAAAAACAATCACATACCTCTTCTTCATCAAGTATCGGTTCAAGCGACTAATTAGCTCTTCTGCCGTGTCTATTTCCCCGTCAAGACAGTCTCCATACGGGCAAATCAGTTCTGTTATATTCCTGAACAGATCATCAAAGTTATAGCATTGAGACACATTGATCCAAGCACGGCAATCAAAGTGTTGTTGAACATCTTCACTTTGGTAGACAACACTAGCAAGAGTGGTCTTACCAACTCCTGCTATCCCCACCAATGATATCACCGATCGTGTGGCTGTGGATGATTCTCCGACCAGCATCCTTACAAGATCTTCTTTTCGGGATTTAATACCCACAAGTTCTTCTTCTAGAAAGACATGGGGAAAATTCTCCAACAAACGTGTGCTTCTTCTGGATCCCTGTGAATCTTCTGTCTCCAACTTGGCATACATGTCGTGAATCTCCTCGACTGCGTCTTTTCCCGGAAACACTTGGACTGGACTTGACTGCGTCCACTCCCATTTCCACCACAGCCGCCGCTTCTGCCACCGCAGCCACCGCCCCTGCTGCCGCAGCCGCCGCTCCTGCCACTGCAGCCGCCGCTCCGGCCACTGCTGCCGCTGCTCCTGCAGCCACCGCCGCGACCACTGCCGCTGCTGCCACTGCCGCTGCCGCTGCTGCTTCTTCTGCTGCTGCGGCGCAAGTTGTTCAAGGTTTTGAAGGAATGTGTCCATCACGAATTTCACGCGATCCCACAACTCCTTCAATTCCTTGAACGCAGATTTCTCAGTTGCCAGCGACGATTTGTAGTAAACAGCGATGGTAGCACGGAGAATCAGCAGGTCGAGTTTCAGACTCTCAGCCTCTACTTCAGCTCCTCTGAACAACTTTGCTTCACCCTTCAGCAACCAAAGTATATCGTCAACGACATCAACAGTACGCTCCAACAATCGTGCCATTTCTCGGCGGTTGTCGGCGTCTCAAAGCCAACGGGCAATGGGCTATCAAACGTACTCCGATCAGATCAACGACTTCAGATCTGCGATATGATCTTTGACGATTTCTGGGAAAATCTTCAACGACTATTTTTCGTTTCGGACGGAGCCTTTACCAAATGTTGTCCTTCGTCTACTCGGTTGACTCCTCTTCATGTCTTATTGTCTATGTTATCCAATGAAATGTTTTATTTACTTATTCCTCCCCCTTTCTTCTTTTTCGAATTTCATTAAGGCCTTTTTTTTTTTTTTTTTTTTTTTTTTGGCCCTTTAAGAGGGAGAGAAACTGTGGTCGGTAGATATAGTTATCATTCGGCAGGACCATCCATAGCTCCCATCCACTTTCTTCTTTTTCGAATTTAATTAATGCCTTTCTTTTTTCTTTTTTTTTTTCCTTTTTTTTTTTTTCCCCTTGTGAGGATAGTTATCATTTGAGGGGGGATCATCCATAGTTCCCATTCTTAGGTGAGATGATGCTGTCACAGAAGACGGACTTTAGGGTGCAAATTAAGTATTATAAGCCAAGGCGCATGAGATCCTTGCTCTTCTCTAATCTTGGTGGCTCCCCTTTCATTTGGGCCATGTGGAATATAAGTTTGAAATGAAGTTTTAGGGATGGATGTATTGGGATATGTATCCATAAATAAATAAGATATATTATTTTATTGAATTAATTTGATAAATTTTTTAATATTATTTATATATATATTTAGATATTTTATAAATATCAAAAATCATAAATTATTTAAATGTGACTTTAAATATTATATATAAGTGTTATATAAGAGAATAATATTTAAAATAAAATAATCTAAATCTGTCCGTAATTAAAAATTAAAATTAGGATCTTTGATTTAAAAGTACTAGTGCGGTTCGTTACATGCTGAATGAAATAATCTTATCCGAATTGTTAATAATGAGATTATTGGAATGAAAGCACTTTATTTAATTTGATTATATAGGACTGAAATACGATTAATTATGAATCTCTAATAATTTCTATTGTCATAAAGAGCATTCAAAATTAATCAATGATGGTCATATATGAATCAATCTTAATTCTGAATAATTAATAGACTCCTATTTATTGTATTATACTTTTTGACATACCGAGTAATGACACAAATGAATAGTATTAAATTATTGGTATATTGGAAATATAATACAATAAATAACTGAGAATATTAATATACAAGATGAAATCTATTACTTCGTAAAAAAGTCAAATGGACGGATCCCATAAGTATTGATTCGGAGCTCAAATAATAAGAGTGCTCAATTTATGATTAGATCATAAATGTATTATTCATTAAATAATCAATGGTATATAAGGATAAAGATATAATTAAAGAGGTTAACGAAAAATACCTACCTTTAATTATGAATCGTTTATGGAGAATTGATTTGTATATAGTAACTATCTCAATGGATAATTCAAAATCCTTTGAATATAATTAGTTTTATAATTTTAAGAGTGCAATTCTAAATTTTTAATGGAATAATTTGGAATTAATAATTTTAATATTTTAATTAAGGTGTTAATTAATTATCAAAATTATTGGAGCTTAAAATTATGAAGTCCATTGTTCATCTCAACAGCTCTATTAAATCATGTGAACATTATTTTATGTTGGATTAAATTTATTAATTTAGAATTGAGAATTTATATTAATATTCATACAACAAATTGATTGGATTAATTTATACTTTAAATATTATGATTATTTAAAATAAATTTAAAATAGTTTTAAAATAAAGATTATATAGTATGATAAAGACCACACCATAGTTGTGCACTACATAGTGGTTCACATTATATCCACAAACAAAGTACATGTGGAATTTTGAATTTTAACACATGTGGAAAAGAAAAGATTAGTTGTTTTTATTTTGAATAGTTCAAAATAAAATAGTTTTTAATTAAAAAAAAGGGAAAGTAATTATTAGACAATGGGAGAGAGATCTCTCTCCCGTATCTATCAAACATGCCCATACTAGGAAGGTAATGGGCATGTGTTTGTTTGTTTGTTTTTTTTTTTAATCCTCCACAATGGGAGAAGTGGATTAATTAGTTAATTAATTAATTTAAAATTTAAAAAAAAGATGTCAGTTATTTCTTAGTAATATTGAAAGAGGGTACATACGATATATCTAAAAAAAAAAAAAAAAGAAAGAGGGGGGATATATTAATTCCTTTTTTTTTTATAGAAAAAAAATTATGCATATTTTTTTTTTCAAAGAGTTTCTTCTCCACTTTTTCTTCACTTTGTCTCATAAGTTGAGAATGCAAAGTGAATCAAAATTCAGTTGTATTATCAAATCTAAAATCAGAACGCCCACTCATTTCCTGTCCATCGTGACTTGGAGAATGCTGAGAAAAAATCGTTGGTGTTTTCGAATAATTTGGAGTTCTCGAGAAGGTTCTTAAAAGAGTTCAAGAATTTCAATCTAATCGGACAACGGTCAATTTTTAAACTTTCTTCTTAATTTATTTTTATTAAATTGATATAAGTATTGTCGCAGGATTAAATTTTGAGAAAAAGTTTTATATGTGTGATATGATTTGTACCATGTTTTCGCTATTTTTTTAAAAACCGGTTTTCGTAACCAACAGGATGTAGTGTGTTTAATTGAAATGTGAATTAAAAATAAATTATGATATTTGAATAGTGTAAAAACCTGAAATGTGTTTTGAAAAAATATGCAAAATGATTATTGTTTTGTTCATTAATCGTTGTGAGCATTTAGAGACAAGAAACATATCATTTTGACTTGAAATAAGAAAGTTATGGATTTTTAAAGTTTGGATTTTATAGAATTGGAATAATAAGAATGAGAGATGTGGTATTTTTAAAGTAGCTAATTGAAGTTGGAGTTTTTGAAAATCAATCTAGAAAACATAAGTTGGAACTCATGTTCCAAATGGGCTCTTACATTCATCCTCCTTCCATTGTCCCCCAAAAAAAAAAATTTCACTCTCTCAACTTAAATTATTGAAGCTTTCAAGTAAGGGTGTTCACTGATAGAATTAAGTGGATTTGGCCCAATTCGTATACCAATCTATAGTTAAGGATAAAAAGAAACTTTAGTCTCACACCATAAACATACAATAACAATAACAGACAGATAAGGGTATAGGATCACTCCACTTAATAAGTTGACCTTTAAGTTCTCTCTTATCTTCATATAGTATCAGATTCAGACAAGCTCAAGAGAGTATCCTGATCCATCAAATACAAGATTGATGACTCCAAAAAGAGAGCACCATCTTGTGGGAGCCGTCTTAAGGATAAAAAGAAACACATGTCTCATATCGTAACAATGATAATAGATATATAAGAATATTGAGTTACTTAACGTAAACAGTTTGACTTTTTAATATGGAAGCATAATCCCTTAATAGTCTCAAATTCCTAATCTTCTTTCTAATCTTCACATCGATGAACTTTGGAATGAGATTTTCTCAATCCATTACCTTTTATATATATATATATATATTGCATAAAATAATCATTTAGAATAATTAATTACCTATTGGCAATAATTATCGTTGAGGACTTTGTAAGTTCTTTCATACAACTAAAGTCCTCGAACGGAGTCAGGTATTGTAACGACCCGCCTAGTACAGGCCGTTACCATACATACGTACTTACTTCTCTTTTCGTACTTACTTAAGTACTTAACGAAAAACGGCGGAAATTTTTTTTTTAATACTGTGCCGACGAGCACATAACTGTACTTAAAATGAATGAACAACATTCGGATAACAAACTGTATACTAAGAAAAGATCAAAACGCGTAGCGGATCGATTTCGCACATTTCACAGTGCCCGGCCACGCTCCTCCATCTTGCATCATCAAATGCTGGCAGGTTGTTTACCTAAAGCATAAACTTAAGACAATGAGCTTTTGCTCAGCAAGTACAACTCCTATACCGCGACACATAACCTAACATACATCTTAACTTAACCACATCGTAACATATTATTTCAACGCTTAACATATCATTACATAATGCATGCATGAACCAATTATGTTCATATTATGCTTTCTTATTTCATCTTAGCTTACTTTCATTTCTTATCTTACTTAGGGGCCCTTAACATGAGTGTCCGTACCCGGCACGCAACTATGGAATGGTTGGGGCGGCCAGTCCAAGTCCAACTCAAACCATAGTCCAACCCGACCTACGAGCGGGTGGTACGACACAGGCGACTTGCTCGCCAGGGCAACTTGCTTACCTTCTTTCTTTCTTGATCTTTAATCTCTTCTTGTAATTTAGTGAACATACCTCGTGATGTCACTCTTACATAAGCCATAACATACTTTACATCATAACTTAACATAACATATATCATAACATAAGCATATCATATTGCAAATAACATAGCAACCAGCATAGCATATAGCACATAGCATATAACACATAATACATAACACATCAATCATACCTAGGTAAGTATACAACTAATAGCCCATGCTGTAAGCGGCGTGGTACTTACTTTGTCTATGTCTGATGTTAAGCTGCTCCGCTTCTGGGTTCAACTGCAGGGTACTTCCTGCTTAATCGAAGAACTTAGGTGAGGTATCTAATCTATGACCATAATATGTTGGTTTTCAACCAACGTTCATGCAATGCTTTGGTTATATGTCCCCTTAACTAAAAATCATAAACTATCTTATGTGTGGTTACATTAAGTAATCTTATCACTTTGGGTTATAATAAATAACCCTATTGAACTCATACCATGGCCTAGTAGGTTACGTTGGATAACCTTCCATGCTAATCCTATATGCAGGCGTATAGGATTAGGTCATCACCTAACCTTGGGCTCATACCTTAACTTAATCCATACTAGGTTAACCAATGTTAACCTCTAAGGTTACTAAAGTCAACCCTCTTTGGGTCAACCTCGGGCTTTAGGGCTAAGCCCGGTAACTCGGGTATAATTTCCCGGTCACCATCCGTCTTTGCTTGATTTTATAAACTTAGCTTAAAAATTTCTTTTTCTTTATCTTTGAAAAAGTTTGGCAATTAAGCCCAAAACTTCCTTAATTTCTCATAAAAATTCTTGGTTCTTAGAACATGGTTTTATAAAATGGTTAAAGGTTGAAAACTGCTTTTGGAACAGTTTTCGTAGTTAAAACAGTGCTTTTTGGAATGAAAAACAGTTTCTCTAAGTTGGTTCTAGAAAATCCTGTGCAGGAATTTCTTGTTCCCTGCACAGTTTTTAGAAATCAGTTTGTATTTAAAAATCCAGATTAAATTTGGAAAACTTGTCTTCATGAAAGTTCTAGCTCTTGAAGAATTCTAAAACTTTTGTGTTTTAAGAAATATCCAGTTCTGCTCATATTCTTTTCAGTTTTCGTTTGAAGCTGGCTGGTCGTGTAGACTAGGTTTGGGCAGACCCATCTCGGTTTTCTGTAAAAACGGAGGCCATTGGAGCCTCATTTTGGAAAACGGTCCATGTAACCCCCTAGCAAAAACCCTGTTCTACAACTTTCATGTTTTACATTTCACTCAATTCGGCCTCTAAAGGCTTTAAATTTCCACTTTCCCGAAACTGGCCAGTTTCGAATCCGAATTGACAGTTTCGGTTATTAAGTCCGGTTTACGTCATAATTCGTGGATTCTATCTCGACCGACCACTTCAGGAGCTTACATAACAATCATGCAGCGTTTGTATCATCCCATACATTCAAACATGCTAACCCAACGTACCCATGCAGCCCCCAAAACCGACTGCCCTAGTCCTTGGCTGCATGGTTTTCTAGCTTGCATACACATAACCATTCATGCCATACAATCATATTTCATACCCTAACATGCATTCACAATCTTACAAACTTAATTGGGGACACATAACCATGATCAAATATTCTAGCATGCAACCTAGCATTCAACAAATCATAAGCATATTAAATTGCATATATGAACCAAACCACCCTTAAAATCTAATCAAGCACCAAAACTAACTAAGGGCAAGAAATTAAAATTGTGAGCTTATGCTCTTACAAACTTTTTGGCTTGAAATACACTATAAACTTTAATTTAAAAACTTCAATGGAAATAGGGTTAGGGTTTTGAAAAATAATTTGAACCACTCAAGGGTTGGCTTAGGGTTGATTTTGGCACCCAAAAATCCCACTCTTGGCCCCTAACACCACAACCGGATTTTCCACACCAAAGTGGCACCAAAAATTTCTTTTTGACCTCAAATCTTGTCCTCCACCTATGGCTCGGACACAACAACAAATAGTCCCAAAAATTTCAGTTTTTCCCACTGTTTTTCCTGCTCAAAACCGTGGCTGCCCTAGACCCAAAAATGGTCTCAAAACTTGTTTCAAACTAGTTTTCTTGGTGGCTTAATCAACCCCAAATTGCCCCTAACTTGTTTCCTAAAAACCCTTGGTTTTTCTTTGGCCTTTCCTATAGTTTCCACATTCGGCAGCAGCCTAGAAAAGGGCTGGAAAATTTTTCAAACTCTCCCTCTTGGTTTCTTGGCAAAACCGAACACTAACCCTAGGTTTGGCTTAAGAAAATTTTTGGTTTTCTTCCTTACTCTCTCTTCCTCTCTCACTTCGCTTTTGTGGAGAAAATTTGCAAGAGTTTGGCTATGATTTTTGAATAAAATGAATAATGCTTACCCCTATTTATAGGCAATGGGTGAACTTTCAAAAATTGGAATTTGACCCTTAAAATTTTGAAAAATTGCATGAGAATCATGCAAGGTGGCCGGCCATCACCTTGTGGAGCAAGGAAAAATTTTTCTAGAACAAGACACAAAGCTTTACTCAGCACTAGCAGGACTTGGATTCACTTCAGCCAAAACAGATCAGTCTCTATTCACTCTAATCACAGATAACTTTTCTGTCTTTTTACTGGTCTATGTAGATGACATCATAATTACTAGGAGTGATATAAATATTGTTCAAGGTATCATTGCAAAGCTGAATCATGAGTTTACACTCAAAGACCTGGGAGAGCTCGACTATTTTCTTGGGCTGCAGGTGAAGAAAACAGCTTTTGGAGGACTTCATCTCTCTTAGACAAAATATATTACAGATTTACTCTGTAAAGCCAAAATGCAGCTGGCCAGAAGTGTCTCCACTCCAATGACAACAGGGGAAAAGCTAATTAGTCATGGAAGTGAACCAGTCAGAGATGCTAAGCGTACAGAAGTATTGTTGGTGCACTTCAGTATGTCACCATCACAAGACCAGAATTAGCCTTTTCTGTCAACAAAGTCTGTCAGTTCATGCAAGATCCCTTGGAACTTCATTGGAAAGCTGTAAAAAGGATTCTCAGATACTTGTCATGGACTCTTGACTTTGGTCTAGAGCTCAAAGCAGTGCCAACTGAAGACTTAAACCTTGTTGGCTTTAGTGATGCAGACTGGGCATCAGACCCAAATGACAGGAGATCAACTTCGGGGTTTTGTGTTTATTTTGGCAGCAATCTGATTTCTTGGAGCTCAAAGAAACAACACACTGTATCTAGATCATCAACCGAAGCTGAGTATCGTAGTTTGGCTGCTTTGGTTGCTGAAATCACATGGCTCAAGTCATTACTTTCTGAATTACAGGTTCCCAGTCTTAAAACACCAGTTATCTGGTGTGACAACCTTAGCACTGTAATGATTTCTGCAAATCCTGTTTTGCATGCAAGAACCAAACACATAGAGATTGACTTGTACTTTGTTCGAGAGAAAGTTTTGCAGAAGCAGATTGAAGTTAAACATGTGCCAACAGTGGACCAGATAGCTGATATCTTCACTAAAGGAAATTCTAGCTCACGGTTTGCTTTTATGCGAAGCAAACTCAAAGTAGAAAGCTTTTCTACTTTGAGTTTGAGGGAGACTGTTAAGGATAATCAGTCAGCTGTTAGTTGGTAGTTAACAGGCAGTTAATATTTGTTAGGAGGTTATTAACTGTTGTACAGGTGTCATTAAGGGATTGGTTATGTAAATCTATTAGTAAGTTAGTTAGAAAAGTCAATTACCTATATATAGCTTGTAAAAACGTTGCTTTATCAATTAATGAAAGTTTTCTCAGTTTTACACAAATTCTCTTTCTCCTTTCGATTCTTCTTTTCTTCAGTTTCTTTCAATTCCTTTACAGACATCGTCGAGGGTAGCCAGGAGAATCTGCAGGTCGAGTTTCAGAGATTCAGCCTCTGCTTCAGCTCCTCTGAAATACTTTGCTTCATCGTTTAGCACACTTTGTAGGCTTTTAATGAGGTCACGACCAAAATCCTCCCACCGCGTTCCCATTTCTCGTCACTGCTTTGCTTCTCAAGTCAACGTGCGCTGGGCCACTCTAATTGCTCAGACCATAACAACTTCAGATCTGCAATCCGACCATGGTTTGCGATCTAGGGAAATCATCAACAAGTATCGGACTACTTTCCCAAATGTTTTTTTTTTTTTTTGCCCCTTAAATTGTATACCCGTCTATGGTTTACTTTGTTGACTCCAGTTCTAGTCTATATTAATCATTATAATATTTTCTTTTCTTTTTTTTTTTCCCCTGAACCGGACTAGGGGATATGTAATTTATCCAATAACTAAAAGCCTTAATCAATTATTTGTTTCCGTGGGACCATGAATTGAAACGGTATTTTAAGAGAGTGAATGAGTTTAGTTTAATATTTTTAAGTTTAAATAGTATTTTTTTTTTCGAGAAAATTATCTAAATTATTTATTTATTTATTAATTAACATAATACAAAATTTTTCCTCTTTATTAATATGTGAGAGGTTGTAGTAGAACCTTTCTCAGAGTAACTACTAGTAGAGCTCTTTTTTGAACCGTTACATTTAATCGAACGATTGACATATTATTGATGTACCATACTTACCATACATCTCACCTCATATAAACTTTCCCACCCTTATCTTCTCTGTCGTTGGCGACCTTCCCGCCATCACCGGCGACCTGCGCCCCGTCGCCAACGACCCGTCGCCGGCAACCCCCTGATGTCGGCGACCAAACCCCCAGCCCCCCCACCCCATCCCTAGCAACCCCTTCCCCCCCGGCCCCCTCTCTCTTTCTTCCCCTCTCTCTCTTCTCCTCTCTCCCTGCCCCCGAGCCCCCACCCCCGGCCCCCCTTCCCCAGGTCCCCCCTGCCCCTGGGCCCCCAGCCCCCCACCGCCGGTTTGGGGGTGTGGTCGCGGGTGTCGGGGGGTCATTGGGGACAGGGCGCACGTCGCCGACGACAGCAGGAAGGTCGCCGGTGACGGAGAAGATAAGGGTGGGAAAGTTTATATGAGGCAATGTACATGGTAAGTATGGTACACCAATAATATGTCAACCATTCGATTAAATCTAACGATTCAAAAAAGAGACATATTGATAGTTATTCAGGGAAAGGCCCTACTACAGACTCTCCCTATTAATATAACACAAAATTTGTTTCTCTCTTATTTGTTTTGATTATTTTTAATTTTCTGATATGGTAATTGTCTTTTTTACCCTTGGTTAGATGTTTTTCATCAGATTTTTTTTTTCACTGCTCTCTCTTCCATTTTTTTTCGCGCCCTCTCTCACTCTCTCTCTCTGTCGCCGCTCATCAGTCGCTTCACTTGGTTACTTTCTCTCTCTAAACTAAGCCCCCCCTCTCTCTCTAGATCTCGAAATCTTCTGCAACGGTGCCCATGGCGGAGAAGAAGCCCGCGGCAGAGAAGAAGTCTGCCGCGGCGGCAGCGGAGAAGGCTCCCGTGGTGGATAAGAAGCCGTGAGCTGAGGATAAGCTTCCGAAGGTCTCGTCGGCGACGGAGAAGAAGAAGAAGAAGAGGAGGGTGAATAAGAGCGTGGAGACGTACAAGAGCTCGGCGCTCTCGGATTCGCATAGTTATAAACGGATCCTCCATGGAGATGGCGGAGATTTGACGGAGTTGCTCTTTCTCTGCCTCCCTACCTGAACTCGCGATCAAGCACTGGAAAATTGCTGTTTCGCAAACCACTTTCGATGCTTATTTGGTTGTCGCAGCTTGTGCTGAATTTTGAGATGAATTTGTTTAATTTGAAACAAAAAATCATCGGAAATGTTTATAGATTTTATCCGATTTGAGATTTTTGTGAAATTCGTGTTTGATCTTGTATGGGAATGTTCTGGTTTACTGCTTCCGCAAGCTTAGCTCTTTTAACATGATAAATTAAGGCCTTCACGAAATAGTTTTGATGATTTCGTGGAAGTTAAGCTTGCTGTTCGATTTCATGAAGTTTTGCTCTGTTCTATGAAATTAGAAAGTTGTGGTTTATGCTGAATAACGGCTAAAAATTCTCATGAGCACCACCGCGTTTGTAAAATATTTATGAGTTTCTTCTAGGTTCTGATAACCAAATATTCGCTTGTAAAACGGAGTTTAAATCTGTTTGTTTTCACTTTATCCAAGATCAGACGAGGAACCTTCTCCAAATTTCTACATTAAATATCAGCTACATCAGAGGCATTTTCTCGGAAAAGTATTTCAATGATAAATCTGTTGCTGCTTTAGGTACAATTGTTTTTGTTTGATATTTCCTTCTGGTTTTTGTCATTATTTGGGAATTAAGAGATGATTCTATTTTGAAAATCTTGAAATAATGGATATGAAGATTAAAATTCTTACGCCAATGGATGCAGTATTTGATGCATTTCATGACTTTGGATTGCTCGCAGAAAGAGTAAAATGGCCGCTTTTCAGAGAAGATGACTGTGGAGCTTTATGTTCATGTGCTACAGAAGTTAGCATTGGCTTATGAGAGTGATGATTAAAGGTGCTGCAAAATGTATCGTGTGAAGTTCAAACCGTTTGACGAATCTTAGGAGTCTCATGTTTAATGTCGAATCTATAATTTTTTTTTTTTTTGGTGAAACTTTGTTTCAATGGCTTTTTGATTCTTGTTAGTATTTTGTTTCAAGTTCTTTTGTGCTGATATGAATTGTTATGTACTATTACTTGGTCATGTATATAGTCTTGCAGAATATTTGTTTTTTGAATTTTGATGGAATGCATAGTTTATATACTCTTCCTTTTTGAAATTACTCTGGTAGAATATGGTAGAGATTTTGGCAGAATAAAGTTTTTTCAAATTACTCTTGCGAAGTAAAATATTTATTCTGGTCGAATAAAGCTATTACTCATGTAGAATATATTATGAATTCTGGTAGAATATGTAATTATTAATACGTTAGAATTTTGGTTTTTTGTTTTTAATTACTCTTGCAAAGTATAATAGAGATTCTGGTAAAAAAAAAAATTATTACTCTAGCATAATATATTTTGAATTCTGATAGAATATGTAATTATTAATAATTTAGAATTCTGGTTCCTTTTTTTGAAATTACTCTTGCAGAGTATAATAGAAATTCTGGTGGAATAAAGTTATTACGATTGCAGAATGATGCATACTCTTGCAGAGTATAATAAACTTGATTTATAGAACCTGTCACAATAATCTATCATAACAATACTTGGATTTATGAAAGACACAATCCAATAAATGACATATGATACATGAATTGTGATTTAAAAAAAAAAAAAAAAACCTTAAAAACTTTATTATCATTAAGAAAAAATAATAATCATAATGTGAATATCTTTGAAGGTAATATCTAAGGATCATGAGAAGGGGCAGGTGAGCTTCAACGTCATTTCAGGTACATCAGTGGCTTGTCCTCACATGAGTGGCCTGGCAGCCCTACTTAAGACTGCACACCCCCAAATGGAGTCATACACACACACAAAGCAGCAACAAATTAAGCACTCTTCCACAGCAGCAAATTAAACATCACACACACACATACTTACATAGCAGCAAATTAAACACTCTTCCATAGCAACAGATAAACATACACACACAAAGCAAGAACTAGCACTTCCACAGCACACACACACAAACGAATTACACTTCCACAACACACACACATATACTTTCACAGCAGCAAATTAAACACACTCACGCAGCAAGAAATTACAATTTGATGTGGGAGCACCAATTGCTTAGTCTACTTTTGCTCTTTTGACAATTTTACTTTACGTGGTTTAGTATGAAGTTGTCGTTTCTTTCCTGTAATATTAATTTGCTAGTTGTCGTTAACTGCACATGGACTTTTTGTTGTTTATTTTGCTGAGATGTCCTAGGGTTCTGATATTGTATTTTCCATCTAGCTTGCCTTGTTAAGCAGCTGACAACTGCTGGGGTTGGCAGATTTTATTGCACCTTGAAAGACGAAGGCAATTTCAGAGCCAATTTGTTCTTATTCCTCTTCAAGGTTTGAACCGAAGTGTTCTTCCTCAGTTTTGGAGCTCCCTTTACCCAAATCTCAGATTGTGCCATCACACTTCCACAGCACAAACACACTTCCAGAGCAGGAAATTAACCACACACAATAAATACACACACGCAGAGCATCAAATTAACCATACACACACACGACAAACAATGATCTTCCCAGTGAGCAGCAAATCAACCCCACACACAACACAATTAAATACACACACAGACGAACAATGGACTTCCTAGAAGCAAATTAACCACACATACACACAAACACAAAGACAAACACCCACAGACCACACACACACAAGTATACCTGAGGCTAATTGAACTTCAAAATCAAAATGCTAACAAATACACAGATCTTGACGCTAAATTATTTGAATTCATAAAGAATTTGACGAACAGACCAACATGTTGAGAGAAGGGACCTAATTGCATTTGAATGTAGAGTCGAGAGATTCGGCGAAGTCAGTGAGCTTAGAGCGAAGATCGGTAAACCTCTTCTATTCTCCACTCATCACGAGCCGAAGTTGTCGCCGCTTTGTGACCTCTATCTCCGGTGATGCCCATGGAGACAAAATTGTTTGGGGAGAGAGAAAGTCGGTGGGGAGGATTTTCTCGAGTCTGCAACATAAGTAAGGGAGAGATCTGTTTAGGAACAGGGAAAATCGGTAGGGTGGGAGGGGGGATTTGCTCAAGCCTAGATAGAGAGTGAAAGGAAGAGAGAGTTTCCAGATTTTTTTTTTAATTTTTTAATGATGTTTGAATATATTAAAGTGCAGTAGAACTACTTCTATTGTCTGGTCACATTTTGATAAGCTTCTGTTGAGTGAAGACAAGAGATTATGGGCAAAATGTAAATAATGTAGTTTATTTAGCTGACAGTAAGAATGGGAATTGAAGCATGTGGCATCACATGGTAGTTTTCCAACGTAAAGACACACGTGATATCGGCCAACTTTTGATCTCACAAGAAAAAGGCTCTTTAGCACTGAGTGCAAATAGGTTTGATCCTTAACACTTTTGTCAATAGATAACAACAGTTATCATTTTGCATGATCTTCCATTCTCTTTTGTTGAATATGAAGCTGCTAGGGCCACTTATCAATATTTGCATCCCAACATTGATTTGGGTTCAAGAAATACTTTGAAGGCAAATGTACTTAAAATGATTTTGAGGGAACGAACAAGAATTAAATCTATGTTGGATACGACCCATGGTAGAATTTGTTTTACTTCTAATTTGTGGACTTCTATAGTCACAGATGGTTATTTGGCATTGACTACTCATTTTATTAACAAAGATTGGATGTTACAAAAGTGGATTTTGAATTTTTGTTTCATGCCACCTCCACATACTGGTATTGCATTGTCTAAGAAACTTTATGCATTGCTATGTGATTGGAGAATTGAAAATAGGGTGTTCTCTATTACTTTGGATAATGCTTCTGGTAATGATGTGTCTGTGGATTTATTGAGAGATGAATTGAATGGAAAGAAAGCACTTATTTCTATTGGTGTTTTTTTTCCATATTCATTGTTATGCCCATATTCTTAACCTAATAGTGCACAAGGGTCTGAAAGATATTGATGAGGTGGTGAAAAAGGCTCGTGAAAGTGTGAAATATGTGAGAGGGTGTAAATCTTGTGGGTCTTGATGCTAAGAAGGGTTTAAGGCAAGAAGTGCCCACTAGATGGAACACTACATTTCTCATGCTTGACAGTATCTTGTATTATCGGCGTGCATTTTGTCATTTACAATTGAATGACTCAAATTATAAGAATTATCCTACTTCCGAAGAGTGGGAAAGGGCATAAAAGATTAATGAGTTCTTGGAACCATTTTAAAATATTACTTGTGTTTTCTCTGGAGTTCAATACCCCACAACAAACTTGTACTTTCTTATTGTGTATACCTGCTATTTGACACTAAAATCATCTGTGGAAAATGAGGATTCATATTTGTCCTCTATAGCAAAGGCAATGCTTAGCAAGTTTGAGAAGCATTGGAAGGAATTATCTTTAATATTAGCAATAGCATTAGCTCTTGATCCACATTACAAGTTAAACTTTGTGGATTATGCTTATGCCAATGTTTATGGAGAAAGAGGATCAATCCAATTTTTGTTGGTTAAGGAATACAACCAACAGTGGAATTTGATGTTCTTAAGATTTGGAAAGGAAACTAGTTTCGCTATTCAGAGCTTTCTAAGTTATCTCATGATATCTTGGGCATACCAATAATTATTGTTGCATCCGAATCTGCTTTTAGTGTTGGAGGACAAGTTTTAGACCAATACAGGAGCTCAATTAAACTTGACATAGTTGAAGCATTGGTTTGCACTAGGGATTGGCTATTTGGAGATAAAGATATATTCTACCTTTGAGTCTTTGATATGTAATATAATATGGTTTTCAATTGTTATATGTATACAGAAGTTATTACTTTGTTGTATTAAACTATGAATTTTTCTTTTAATGTTCTAGATGTTTTCAAGTTGAATGGAGAGATAGTGTATTCATTCCTTATTGACCACATGAGATTACATTATGTTGATCACTTATCAAATTTATATGCAGACAACAACAAATCAATTCGTATTAATTGTAGATGAAATCATTAAAGATGTGCTCAGTTTGGAGCTCAATGAGTCTAGCTATGTCTGCTCAGTTACCATAACCCCAGCTCCTCAAATGTAGTGGTCCCAATGGAAGGTAATTTAGACATAGTGACTTTTTTTTTTTAATCTTTAGATAGTTTTTAAACATGTTTTAGTTCCATTCTCATAAATTTCTTGAATAGGTTGAAATACTTGGAAACTTTTGAAGATTTGTGGAGTTGGAAGTTAAGATACTATCATTCTCAAGCAAGAATGCATTGCCTTTTGCTTTAATTTTTTTTTTCTTTTTTTTTTTTATCTTTTGATGTTTAGTATTTTGAATCTTGATTATGTGATAATTTGAGACTTGTTTAGGTGGTGATTTGCATATGGACACCAACTACAACATAAACTTACATATATTTTATTCTCAGATATGTTTGTCTTAATCATTACGAATATTTGATAATTCTAGTTGTTAGTTTTGTATTTTATGTGAATATGATGAGTTTCTTGCATTAGTGAATTTAGAATTTTAAGTGATTTTTTTTTTTCAAAATTTTCATGTTAAATGGACCATAAACGGGTTTTCATGTTAAATGGGTCATATTTTCATGCCAACCCATCATGCCCTGTTTCATAATCGTGTTCATGTGTCGTGCCGTGCTACTCATTTATTAAATGGTTTTTATTCATGTTTAGGTTCTTGGTCCGTTTATTAATCATGTCGTGTTCGTGTTCATGTTCATGCTTATCGTGTCATACTGTAATCGGGCCAACCCAAACCCAACCCGCAAACACGAATTGCCAACCCTACCTTAAAGCTTCAAAATATGATCAAAAGATGGAGAGAACTTAGTTAGAGAAGGAGAAAAATTGCAAGACCCGAAAATAGAGACAGCATGATTCAACTTCAAAATTCTAGTTTTCTTCTCTTTCTTTTTTTCACTATGTCTAAGACCATGATTAGGAGTTTATTTTATTCAATTATGTTCTAAGTTTCTTTTCTAGGGCTATGATGTAGCCGGATTATGAATATTTGAATTTTCCCTAGTTTTAAGCGATTGATGTCTATTCCAGTTATATGTTGAAGTAATTTAATCTATGCTTAAAAGCTTGTGAATTTATAGTCAACTTTTGCATGATTTGGTATTTGATTTGAGACTGAGAAGTGATTATTGAATAAGCCCTTATTTAATCTACCATGAGATTGCCATAAGTTAGAGATAGTTATGAAACTTATGCAGCATTATGAATTTCTAGTTTTTAATGAATTATGATAAGTTGTTTAAGACCGAAGGGTGATAAGTCTTATTATAATAAATTGTTAATGTTTGAGAAAGATAAATGAATATATTAGAGATTCGCTGATAACATAGAGAATAGACGTTGATTAATTGAATTAAAGAATTTGAATTTGATTAATCCAGTAAAATCGGAAACGCTGAAGGACATTAGAACCAAAAAAGCGCGTGGGATAGAAGGCATACAGCAAAAGCTGCCAGCTCTTGGGCCTTGCGTCCTACCGAAGCCCACCTGCACCCTTGTCCTTGCCGAGTCAAATCCCACCATGCGTTCAGGGTGCTTTACTTGCCAAATCTGTGCGCCCCACTTGCTGTAGGCAAACCAGCAGCCCCAGTGTCACTAGCTGAGTAAGTACAGTTGGTAGACCAATAACTCAGTGTTTTGGAGATATGCCATATTTAGTAGTAGGAATTTAAACCATAAATATGTAATTAATAACTTCGTAAATGAAGATCAATATCATTCACATGTAATCTTTATTTGAGAATCTTGAGTGCATTAGATCCCTTGACATCTGATTCAACAGCTGGACTAAACATTATCTTTGACTGCTAACAAATGAAGCAAAGATTTAATAGCAAAGGTTAGAGTTATTTGTCTCCAATATCACTCGTTGGGAAAATTTGAACCGAGACCACCCGTTGGAATATAAAAAGTAATTGACAAATCTTCAAAAAGAAGAAGAAAAAACTACGGCCCTTAGAAAAAAAACAAAAAACAAAAAAAAAAAAACCCAATATGAGAAAATATTTATAATCACAAGTACCTTTTCTCACTCCTACGAATCCAAGAATATATATTAATTGACAAAACAGAAAATAGGGCTACATTTTAATTATATTATTTCATGAGAAAAGAAAATACAAATATATAGAGGTTGGTTACCCAATTTAGACCTTAATTAATGACAAAAAAATTTATCCAGAAAATCCTTTAAATCAAGCCAAAATATCTGGCTAATTATCTCGTCAGTTAATAATTATAAAACTAGGAAATCAAGCAAATCTTCAGAAAATGGAAATAATCCTTGAATTCTAACATTAATGTACCATACATAGACTTGAGAGAGAAAAAATGAATAGAGCAATTAAATTTTGATTCTTGAATCCTTATTTTTCTTATTCATATCTTTGTTATTCACAGTTTACCCCAAAAAAAAAAAAACAAAAACAAAAACAAAAACAAAAAAAACAAAACAAAACAAAACAAAACAACTTGGATCCTGCAATTCTTATCCTGATATGTCCTATTTTGATAAGTTTGTTTCTTGTAATCCTATACCAGCTAGTTCCTTTTTCTTTGTAATATGTCGAAGTTATCTTTGACTACTTTACAAAATTACCATAAAATCATGCATTTGATTGATTTTTACTACACAAGAAATAACTCTTACAAAAAATATCATAACATGACATCATAAATATTTATTTATCTAATTATTTTAAAATACCAATTATAGTTACTAATTGACGTGGGTTCCAAATGTTATTTAGTTGGTTACTGACTATTGATGAATAACCAGTTGGTTAACGATCAGTAACCACCGCTAATGGAATGTAACCAGTTGGTTATCAAATGGTAACCAATTTGTTACCGATAACCAATGGATAATCAGTTATATGTGTGTTTCAACCTTGTTGGAAAAAAATAGAGAAACAACTTGAAGGTGGAGCAACATGGAAAAAAAAAAATAAGAAAATAAATAAATAGAAAAAAAATATATGTTGACATGGGAAGTTGAATAAATTTAGGGGATCAACTTTGGGAAGATTTTTTGACAATGTAATGTTCGGAAAAGAATTTGTGTGCTTTTGGGTGATTTTGAGCCACTATTTTTCATATATCGTACATTAACCTAAGTCAAACAATACACATTACAAAGCCTAATGAAGTCCTATGAATCTTGGATATTGTTTATATCAATATGAGTGGAGAGTGCCATGAAAAACAGGCTTATCGAGTTTCACATACTTGTTTGCATTAATTAATCAGAGTTATAGGTAGTTAAGTGCACAGAGTGGTCACACACACACTTGAGGAAACCAAGACAAGGAAAGGTTGGCGCTGGGACTGAAATTCTATACCAACATAATATTCAGAGCTTCCTTTGAGTTATAAATTATGTAAAAACTTTGAGGCATGTTTTATGGGTCAAATTGAATCATTGCTCGTGGTTAAGTAGTTGTTTTGTTTTTAGGTGTTTCTTTAATTTGTTTTGTTCTTTTCATTTGTTACTCTTTTATTTGAGGACTAGCAAAACATTAAGTTTGAGGGTATCTGATAAGTCAATTTATACTAGTAATTTAAGTGCATAATTCTTTAGATGTGTGTGTGTGTGTTTTTATTTATTTATTTATTTATTCTTGAGATGAGTCTAGTTAATAGTTTCACATAAAGTCATATCAAGTTAAAATAAATAAATAGATAAATAAATAGGAAAAATATCTAAATACTATAAATTTCCGAAAATCCCATATAATATATATTTTTTTTGGAGAAATATATATATATTGAATACTACGAAAATTTAATTGAGTAAAAAAAAACTAAGAGAGTGTTTAGTGAATGAGTTTGAGTTAAGATTTTTAAGTTGAGTTGAAGATAAGTTAAGTTGAGAGTTAGAGTTGAGTGTTTGGTAAAAAGTCTGGGATAAAAAGTTTAACTTGAGTTGAGTGTTTGGTAAAAAAGTTTGAGTTAAAAAGTTTAACTTGAATTAGGGCCCTGTTTGGATGTAAAAAATTTGAGTTAAAACGATTAACTCAAAGTTAATATTCCATTGTAGGTTGTGAATAGAAAAATGGAAAAATTAACATAAACTAAAATAAAAACACATATCAACAACACACATCAAAATCTTTTATAATATTTTTACATAGTCATAAAATATAATAACAACAAACGACAAACAAACAATCATTAAAAGTAAAGGTATAGAGATCTGATTCATTTATTCCATAAAAGAGTCAATTAGGGGGCATGCCACAAATAAGCAAGGTAAATATTGAAGGGTGGATTGATTTTTGCTACCAATTTAAAAACAATAATAGAAAATACGATTTTGATGATATCATATTTAATTTAAATATTATTTTTAAGGATCTCTCTCTTCTTCCCTACGTGAGTCCCTCCCCCTTCTCTCTCTTTGTTTCGCACTGCAGCCCCAAGCCCTCACTCTTTCTTTCTCTCTTTCTCTCTCTTCCCTCTCTCTCTCTCCTCACACTCCGGCACCGGTTCTGGCCTCACGCTGCCAAAGTTTCTCTTTCGCGCCCGATCCAGAGTCGCCCTCGCACCTCCGTTTTCACCAGCCTCCCAAGCTCCATCGTGACATCGTAGCTCCGACCTCCGGAGTTTCTTTTTCCTTTCATTTAAAAATCCTTCTTGATAATTTGCTTAAATTCACGACCAGTCGGTGGGTTTCACGAGCCATCGCCACCTTGCTCGCCCTTCGGCCTCCCCTCGCCATCAAAAATTCGCTCTCCTCTGTGCCCAGCGCCGAGTTTCTTGTCGTGATTGGACAGTGGTTGGCTCACGAGGCCGGCGAACTCACGATTCGGCGGTGAGTGGCTAGCGAGGCCAGCGAGCAGATGGGTGCCGGTGGGGAGTAGCACGAGGGTGGTGAACAGTGGGCAAGACAGGGGTGAGACAGATACCACAGAGACACATGGGTGCACAGTAAACCAAGTTTCGTTTATTGTGTAACAGTTCAAAGGTCCTTTGGGACTCAACTCACATGTCAAACCGAATCAGTTGGAACTCAACTCAAAAATATAAGTTCCAACTGTAATGCCAAACTCACTCTAACAAATTTATTAATTAATAAACAAAGTAAAATAATCTTAAAACTTAAAAAAAAAAAATCACGAAATTAGAAAAAGGGCCCTAGCTGGATTTAATTTTTTTTCCCTAAGAAATCATAATAAATAACAATTTTATAAAAATGATAGAATTAAATAAAATTTTAAAATATTCATAAGGAATAAGTAAATCTGTAAGTATTTAAAATCATATTATTTACTTTAATTGTTTATTTACCTTTTGGAGCAGATAGCCTTTTTTTTTTTTTTTCCTAGCATCCTAAAAAAAATATTTAATTAGAGTCCCGTCATCATCAAGTTAAAAATAATAATAATAATAATAATAAATAAATAAATAAATAAATTCTCTCTCGACCACCGTCACAGCATCGTAACCCCATCCACCACCATTCACATTTGTTTCCTCTGTCCAACCCAAAACCCCTAAATCGCATGTCCCTTGTCCCTCAAACCCCCACATTTCAACCATTTCACGATCTCCGACCTTAGACCCATCCTTTTTCCATTTTTTATTTCCGAATTCTGGACAAATCGAGAGAGAGATTCAGTAATTAAAGCACCGCAAAATTTTCAACGAACTGAGGAGCACAGCTGAGGTTCGAAATCGAGGTTATTCAGCAGGTTGCAGGTTTTTTTCATGATTATTTATTTATTTATTTTTTATTTTGAGAATGTTTCAAAATTCTTTGGACTAGGAATCGAGGTTATGCAGCAGGTTTTTCATGTTAGAAGTTTTAAAATTATTTACTATGTTGTAGTTACTGTTTTACAAGGTATTTAATTTCATCTTGGTATCTTCAAAGAAATCCTAATTACACAGGAGAAATTTTAGGATCCGTATAGTGAATAAATTTGAGTTAAAAAAGTAAGGTTTAAAATGAAAATTTTTATTGATTTTTCAGAAAAGACAAAAACTTTTTCAGAAAAAAACAATAACTTTTTTTTAAAAAAAGACAAAAACTAAGATGAAAAAAGTATAATTTGAACTCATTCACCAAACAAGGTATTAAACTTTGTTTGACATTTAAATTCAAGCTTTGTTTAACTAACCGGCAAACCAAACATAATCTTAGCTTTATAATATAAATTAGAATTTCTTCATTTAAATTTTAAACTCAAGGATATTTTTAAGTATTTTAAATGTAAAAATTAAACATTAGTCAAGAAAATGTATAAATTAATATACTAAATGTAATCTAATAATATAAAAATGTAAAATTTTAAAGTACGTTGCATATTTTTTTTAAGTAAAAACAAAATACATAATTTAAAATTATAAATAATGTATAATTGTAAAGCATGTTTGGTAATACAACTCATTTTAAACTAAAATGTATTTTTTATCTTAGTTTTTGTTTTTTTTTTTTTAAGTTTTTTATCTTTTCCGAAAAAGTTTTTTTGTATTTTCTGAAAAGTCAACAAAAATTACTATTGAAACTTAAAAATCTTAAACTAAACTCATTTATTAAACACCCTGTAATCTTTTTTTTAAAGGTCATTTATGTATTTTAAGGTCAAAATTAAGTATTGACCGCGAAAAAAATATAAATTAGTAGATCAAGCGTAATATGATGATATAAAAATATAAAAATTCGAAACACAAAATATACTTCCCGAATGAAAATAAAATACAGAGTACAAAAACGCAAATAACCCTTGATATTACATACACATTTAGGCCCTGTTTCGTAGAAAACGACCATTTGCTCCAAAACGCAATTCGGACGCAAATGTGGGTCATCATTCAAATGAAAAGATAAACAACAAATTTTGATGCAAAAGTTAAATATTAAAATCGGTTTCTCTTGTACCACTTATTAATTAATTATGATTTTTTTTCTCTTTGTAAATTTGTTTAAACTATTCAAATAATTTTTTATGCAATCTATTTACCAATTCATGACCTAAGATTAACTTAGTAAATATCCCTTAAAAAATGTAAATATTTGGTGGGAGTGGACTAGACTTGGGCTGATTGGCATCCGTTCTACTAGTTTCATTTTATTGTTATTTTAACACCCGCATGAACTTTTTTTACCATTTTTCTATTTCATGTATGAAATCACTTTTCCAACCACTTGAACTTGTGTTATTATTATTACTATTATTATTATTATTAGTATTATTATCATTTTAAGTTTGATGCATAATATCACTTCCAACAACTTGAACTTTTTTTTTGGGGGGTTATTTTTCAATTTCATGTATCATAACATTTGTTTTTAAACAAAACAATAAATAGAAGGTTTATAGTATTTGAAGTAAATTATTACTTATATAATTTAAAAACCTTTAAAAAAAAAAGCATATAAGGTATAATCTTTGAAACAAAAAGCGAATGTATAGTAAATAGCATATTTACAATAATGTTGGAGTATATAATGTATTTACTAATAACTAAATTATTTGACCAATAAATAAAAGTCCTAATAAAAATTGTCTGTAAATATGTTATTTATCTCATTTTAAAGATAAAAATATATATATGAAAGTTTCCTTTTATTTTTTTATATTTAAAGATGGGAGATTCAAATTTTATATTTTTAGATAAAATTGAGTGTGATATTATCATAAAGTAATGCCTGTAACTACAAAAGGTTATTGGACGTAAAAGAACTGGTCACGAAGGAAAATTAAAGGGGCCTTCTTTTTCACCAAATCAATATAAAAAGCAATATTAAAAAAATAACAATAATATTAAAAAATTAAAGGAGCCAATACAAATAAAAGAAATACAACCTTATTCCAGGAAAGTATGTTCTGACTTGAACTTTGACATTTTGTTCAACAAGTTCAACAAGAAGAAATGGCAACGACTTTGGTGACCGGCGTCATCAATAGGCTAGTTCAGCTGCTAACTGAAGAAGAGAAACTGTTCAAGGGAGTCAGCGGAGAAGTCCAGGGAGTTAAGCTTGATCTTGAGATCATCCAAACATTCCTTACAGACGCCGAGGCAAGATTAGCGATCGGTGACACGAGCGACGATGTGAAAGCCTGGGTGAAACAGGTTACAGAGCTAGCTGTACGCATAGAAATTGTCATGGACAAGTATGTGGCACGTAGCAGATATCAGAACCGCGGGGGGTTCCTTAATTTCCTCCGTAAAACAGGTTTCGTTATCAAGACTCTGAAATCAGGTCCTGATATAGCCTCTGAGATTCAAAAGATCCAGGCATCATTGCAGGAAATCAAAAGCACAAGTGCTCGATTTGGTTTCAGTCCCTCGTTGACCGAGTTCGAATGGCACGAGCCTCTGTTGGGTTCTCAATCTGTACAGGAAGAGGAAGTCTTTGTGGGCATCAATCATACTCGAGAGGATATTGTAAGAAGCCTTGTCGAAGGAGATTCCACTTTGACTGTGGTCTCTTTGGTGGGAATGGGTGGGATCGGAAAAACCACTATCGCTAAGAAAGTCTACGATCATGGAGATGTCCATAGGAACTTCAATTGTCGTGCTTGGATCAATGTGTCTGACCGTTACAGCATGAGGAAGCTATTATTGGACATGATAGAGCAGATTTGCCCAGTTGCAGAACAAAATCGCACAACAGAAGAGCTGATTGTTTCCTTCAGGCGATATTTCCAAATGAAGAGGTACATAGTTGTTTTTGACGATGTTTGGGATGTACGCTTTTGGAGGCTTATCGAGAAGGTTTTTCCTGATAATGAAAAAAGTAGTAGAGTAATAATTACGACTCGTAATCTGAGAGTTGCCCCAATCTCTGAGGAAACACCAAAGGCTTATGTTCATAGACTACAACTTCTACCCTTAGACGTGGCCCAGGAACTCTTTTCTAAAGTGGCATTCCGTCATGAGTTTGAAGGGCGTTGTCCTCCAGAGTTGGAGGAATTGTCCATTCAAATTGTTAAGAGGTGCGGAGGCCTGCCACTTTTAATAAATGTAACGGCTGGTTATTTGTCGACAAAAGAGAAGGTGATATTTGAATGGCGGAGAGTGTTGTTCTATTTTGAACAAAGCCCCTCTTTCAATAGTGCTCTAAGAGTTATCTCTCTTAGCTATCATGATCTACCTCATAGGCTCAAGTCTTGCTTCCTGTATTTTAGCATCTTTCCGGAGGACTATTTGGTTTCCGATATAAAATTATTTAGGTTGTGGATTGCGGAGGGCTTCATTCAGAAAGAGGAAGACAAGACACAGGAACAAGTTGCTGAAGAATATTTGAATGAGCTGATTCGAAGAAACTTGGTTCAGATCTCATCTGTCAACCACCAAGGCGTTGAAAGACTCTGCAAAGTAGTCCATGACTTGATTCACGAGATGATCATGTCAAGGGCCAATGAAACAAGCTTCTGCGATATTCAGTATGGAGAAAAGTCACGGACCGAAGGCAAAAGTTCTCGTCTATCAATCCGTGGCAGCACAGAAAATATTTCGGTAATACTCAAAGACTACAATGAGGTTCGTTCTCTGTTTCTTTTTGATATCAGTGAGTTGAGCAAGGATTTTGTGGGTACTTTGTTCGTAAGATCTAAGCTTCTGACAATAGTCGATTTTGACAATGTTCCTCTCAATTATCTCCCAAATGCGGTGGGAAACTTACTGTACCTAAAGTGTTTAAGTCTAAGAAATACTAAGGTGAAGGTACTTCCAAAATCTATGGGCAAACTAGAAAATTTACAGACGTTGGATATTACGAATACCCTTGTGGAAGAGTTACCAATTGTGATCTATAATCTTAAAAAACTACGACAACTTTTTGCCAGCTGTCTTGTTGAGAAAAATAATTTGAGTTCAACTCATGGAGTCGGGATTAAAGAAGGGATTGGTCGTTTGGAGAATTTGGAAATGCTAATGACCGTGGAGGCAAATGAAAGAGATGCTGATTGCATGAAAGAGTTGGAGAAGCTGGGGCAATTGAGATGGTTGGGAGTGTCAAGATTGACGAAAAAAATGTTAGGATTTCTTTGTACCTCCATTGAAAAGATGAAACGCCTTGAGCGCTTGTGTTTACATTTGCTTGAGAGTTTTGATCTACAATCCATTTCATCTCCGCCGCCTCTTCTCCAAAATCTCATCCTTGAAGGCCCTTTGCAGATGATGCCAGACTGGATTTCAAATCTTCAGTATCTAAGCGTGTTGGGGTTAAATTTCTCCAAGCTAGGCGATGACCCTTTAAAATGTCTTCATGGTTTGCCTAATTTAGTGTTTCTCTCTCTCTACCACGCATTTCATGGAGAGCAACTTCATTTTGAGGAAGGCGGTTTTCAGAAACTCAAGGTGCTTGTCCTAAGAGAGCTGCATGGGCTAACGACATTGAAAATAGACAGAGAAGCGCTGGCACTTCTCGAAGAATTACAAGTTGGACCTAGTCAGCATCTGGATGAAGTTCCCTCCGACATCCAACACCTGCGGAATCTAAGAGTTCTTGAAGTTTACGACATGCAAACGGATTTTGTACTTGGTATGCTCCCGGATGAAGGTTCTGATTATCAGAAAGTTGAGCATATACCAAGTGTTGTTTTCAAGTACAGAGTTAGTAAAAGACGTTATGCGGTATACAAGCTCGGCGAATCAGACTTGTTGGACCATCTGCGAGGTTTAGGGAACTCCAGATATATTGCAAGGGATGAGTGTCGGTTCAGTTTCTATTACAGTGATGACGAAGACTTGGCGACAACTTCAGATGTTGAGTGGAACGATGATCACTTGAGTTTCTTCAGCGATGACATTGAAGACTGAAGATTTCTGTAAGTTCATTCTCTTTTGTCTTTGGCATAATTTTTTAATATGTTCCTGCTCGTTCAGTTTTTATCTCGTTTCAGAAACATTGTCTTTTCAGTCGACTTCTACGCACAAATATCTGATGACATTTTCTTCCTCTTTTCTTTCATCTGTGTCTCGTGGACAGTGAGTGAAAATTTTACCATATAACTTCAAAAAAAAATCTTCTGTTGAATTTAGCCGACACTTCTACCTTGCTACCTTAGCATTGTTCCTTCCGTTCTTGTACGAATTTTTGTCATCTTCAATGAGCAATCTTGTTTTAGAATACTTAAATGATTCAAGCATTGTATTAACCAAAACACTTTCTTGTCAATTTTTTTTAGTAGAAAGTTTATGAAAATTTATCATCTGGTAAGTGTAGAAGGTTGTATATGCTTCTGGCATCTTATCATGAGTGATAACCATTTAATCACTGCTCTGTTTTTCTACACACTTTAAACATATTTCGAACTTTAATCCCACATCATACCAACATACGCATTGTTTTCCCGTTTCTTAGGCATTAAAGTACCTGAAGGATTCAAGACCAATGGATCGGCAGGAGTCGTTTTACCAAATCAGCGTTCGATAAATAAGTTGCTATTTGTTTCTCCTTGAACAGGGCAAATGATATTTGTTCCTTGGTCCTCGCCGCGGCCTCGTTTTTTCTCTCCTTTAGTATACATGTGTAATTTTACATTTTGAACTAGATTCGGAATAAGCATGAAATCTTTCCGCTCTCTGTGTGCCGTTTCTGTAACTGAATAAAGCCACTGTCTTGATGTGTGCCTAAGTTTGAATATGGTTGATGTAGTTGACTCGAGACTTGTTAGTTCTTTTCGTGTAACTCAAAAGGCTTTCTTCATAGGGAAAGAAATTATTGCTTGATATCTTTGAATCTGAATTCTGTTGTGATGAGTAAATTTAAGAAAGTTATATGTAGAAATAATTTCTATTTCCTTTAAAGAAATTATGCTCCTAACTCATTGCCGATCTGTTTGCATGAAATAGATTGAGTTTTTCTATTTAGAAGCACTTTAAAAGTGGAAGTTGAATTATTATTTATGCAGTGATATAAGCTTGTTCAAAATGCCATATTGTTGTCAGCCTTTAAAGAGAGAAAAAAAAAAAAAAAAAACTTGAGAGTTGGAGATTTAAACTCTAAACCTCAAGTTTGAGTGCATGGATTTACCTCTATATTAAGCATGCATGCATTTGCCTATTATAGAGATAGTGTGAGTTGATTATTATATTATTTATATATTTTTTTATAACTTAATTTAGTTATTTTTTTAATTTATATTTTTTATCACTCTTATGCTTCGTTTGGTGATTCAATTCAAACTTAAATTTTTTATCTCTGTTTTTGTCTTTTTTTGAAAAAGTCAACAAAAATTATAATTAGTTTTTAAAAAGTCAACCAATTCCAACTTAAAAATTTCAACTCCAATCGTCATACCAAACGGAGGCTTAGTCTTCTTAGTAGGAAGAACATTATTATTTGGGATAGAAAGAAAACAAATTATTGAAATAAATCTACACTTGTTGAAGTGAAGTTTGTAAATAGAACGAGCCCTTCTGTTGTGTATCCCCGATTTCTTTAGGGGGAAAAAAATTCTCCATAGAGTATTTCGTACATTTAAATGTTTAATTATTATATTTCTTGTGATGCAAGTGAATAGCGTAGGCTTGAAGCTATTAGTTTTCTTTTCGAAACTTCTTTATTTTATATGGATACGGGAAAAGCCTATGAGGTTATAAATAAATGAGATTAATTTTGGGTTATTTGTCAAGTTTATGCACAACTTTTAAAACTAGGAGAAAATCACAAGATGTCATAATAGCCGGAATTCCGATTCATTCAGGACAAACGCCACTTTTCCATCATCAATATCTGCCTGTTCCAGGGCCAATGACTGTTTCAAACAAAATAACATTGAAATGATTTTTTTTGGTCATTATTATTATATTTTGTAACTTGTAAAAGTAAAATTATAATAATTAAATAAATTAAAAAGAAAAATATTCTATTAAATTACATGAAAAAGTTAAGGTAATAATTAATAAGAATCAAAGTCACTTTGTGATAAATTTATCATAAAATTTAGTATATAATAATTTTGACATCAATATAACACTTTATTCGTCTAAGATAAGTCCTTTTTTTTTTTGGCTGAAATGATGTTATGCTTTTGTAAATTTTACTTTTGATTATCTCACAAAATAGAAGTAGTCGTAATAAAATGAAATACATACATACATACATACATACATACAGGATGTGGTACCTTTTCTGTGTGTACGATATTCATTAGGAAGTAAGACAATCTCTGTGTATGTATTTCACAAGAGAGGAAAAAAAAAAAAAGAAGAAAATTATAAGATATAGCATATCCTTATAAGTACTTTTAAAGTTTATAACAGGTTTTTTAAAAGATAACAAACTGTAATACGTATTTTCTGGTAAATTTTTTATTTCCAATTATTTTGTAGTAAATTCTTAGATTTTCTAAAAAATAACATATCTATTGTTAATTTTTAATAGCAAATTAACGTGCACATTTTCAGGTAAGAGAGAGAATGGAAGAGAGGCGGAAGAATATATGAGGTTTTTTTAATGTGTTTATAAATCTAATTATGCTGGCTTTTTATTATTCTATTTAAAATTTTATATTATAATTTAGGGAAGGGTTCTGGTAGAGACCCTTTGAGGGTCACTACCGGTAGAGTCTTTTTTTGGACCGTTAAGATTCAATCGAACGGTTGAAAAGTTATTGGTGTACTCTAGTTATCATACACCTTACCTCATATAAACTTTCCCATCCTTATCTTCTACATCGCCGGAGACAATCTCGTCGCCGGTGACGGACGCCGGTGACCCACTTCCGGCCTCCCCACCACCGGACGGCCGCCCGCCCGCCAGCGACTTTCTCCCTCTCTTCCCCTTTCTCTCTCTTCTTTTCTCCCTCTCTTTCTCTCTCTCTCTCTCCGGCCGACCCCCCTATCCCCAGCCCCAGCCACCCCCACCGTCGCCCCAGCTCCGGCTCCCTCTCCTCGGCCGGCAGCCCCTCTCTCTCTCTTCCCTTTCTCTCTCTTCTCCTCTCTCTCTCTTCCCCCGCCGGCGCCCCCCCACCCCAATCCCCCCTCCCCCGGCCTCCCCCCACCCCCCGCCCCTCCACCACTGGCCCCAACCCCGGCCGCCCCCTCCCCGCCGGCACCCCCTCTCTCTTTTCCCCTCCCCTTTCTCTCTCTTCTCCTCTCTCTCTCTTCACCACCCGCAACTACCTCTCTCTTTCTCTCTCTCTTCTCACGTCGGGGGTGGGTGGGGGAGTTGGGCTGAGTCGCAGTGGGGGTGGGATGGGGGGCGCCGGGCAGCCTAGGGTGGGGGGCCGAGGGCTGGGAAGAGAAAGAGAGAAGAAGAGAGAGAAAGGGCAGGGGAAGAGAGAGAGGGGGTGCCGGCGGGGAGGGGGTGGCCGGGGCTGGGGCCAGCGATGGGGGGCGGGGGGGGGGGGTGGGGGGAGGCCGGGGGAGGGGGGACTAGGGTGGGGGGGCGTCGGCGGGGGAAGAGAGAGAGAGAGAGGAGAAGAGAGAGAAAGCGAAGAGAGTGAGGGGAAGAGAGAGAGGGGCTACCGGCGGGGGAGAGGGAGCCAGAGCTTGGGCGGCGGTGGGGGCGGCCGAGGGTGGGGGTAGGGGGTCGGCCGGAGAGAGAGAGAGAGAAGCGAGGGAGAAGAGAAGAGAGAGAAAGGGGAAGAGAGGGAGAAAGTCACCAGCGGGTGGGTAGCCGTCCGGTGATGGGGAGGCTGGAATTGGGTCGCCTCTAATACCTGATTTTCTATGTTACTATTTCCCTTTTAAGGGAATTAAATGTATGCCATACAGGCATTTACGAAAAAGTTCAATTTAGAACCTTATTATGTGTTATAAGTTCTTATAGCCTTATAAGACTCAAATATGTTTGTTTTGATAAGCAAATGGCCTTTTTGGACGAAAAAAGATGAAATTTGCATGATTTTAGGAAAGTCAAAGAGTTGATCGAAAAAGTCAACTTTGACCCGGAAAAGTCAAAGTTTGACCAAAATGGTCAAAATTATAACTGTGCAATTTTGTGACATGCAGTATCGGAGAAATACTGCGAAAACTCATTTTTCGGGTAAGATGACTTAAATGAGAACTAAAACCGCCGTAGAAAAATCAAGCACGCTAAGTTAGGGCACAGGGCAAAAATGACTTGAGAAAATAAGAAAAAAATTCTCCAGTCTGATTTTACACAGATAAAATTTTTACTGCAGTATAAAATATCAGTACTATGTATCAGTAAAACACAGTATTGAATTTATCTGTGTTAAGTTTAAAATTAAACTACTTTTCAAAAAGTTAGCCAAACAAGGCTTTATATTTATGACATCACCTATTTTTTTATTATGACATCATAAATATTTGGTGAACCAAGCCATGCAAGACATGTGGCTTGTTCTGGAAATTTTTTTCCTTCTCCACCAAGCAATGGCCGGCCACCTATGCTAGCTTTTTGTGTAATTTTTAAAAATTGTGGGGTTTTTCTTGAATTTTTGAAAGATTTCCTTTGTCTATAAATAGAGGAGAGCTCTATTCATTTTAATTAAAAAACTGAGCCAAACTCTTGCATTTTTTCTAGCCCACCAAGCCGAGTGAGAGAGGAAGAGAAAGTGAGGAAGAAAAACCAAAATTTTTCTTAAGCTATCTTAGGGTTAGTCTTCGGATTTCATCTTAGAACCAAGGGGAAACTTGAAAAATTTTTCCAGCCCTTCTCTAGGCTTACTGCCGTGTGTGGGAGAGTAGGGAGAACAAGAGAGGAAATCCAAAATTTTTAAGGGAAACCTTAGGGGAGAATTCGGGTTTCAACCGAGCAACCAAAACCAAGTTTGGAACAAATTTTTGGAGCCATTTTCTTCCTTGGTGCAACCACAGGTTTGGTGCAGGAAAGACAGTGGTAAGGCTGAAATTTTTGGTGTCTAAGGGCTGTGTGGCCGAGCCATAGGTGGAGGACAAAAATTGAGGTCAAAAGAAAATTTTGGGAGTCACTTTGGTGTGAGGAAAACCGATTGTGGAGCTAGGGGCCAAGAGTGAGAATTTGGTGCAAACCTTAACCTAATTCAAGGTAATTTTCAAAACCCTCATCCTATTTCCATTCAAGTTTTTAAATTGAAGTTTAAATGTATTTCAAGCAAAGTTTGTAAGAGCATAAGCTCACAATTTTATTTTATGCCCTTAGTTAGCTTATGATGCTTGATTAAACTTTCTAGGGGGTAGTTGGTTCAATTTATGATTTAAAATGCTTATGTTTAATTGATTGCTAGGTTGCATGCTAGAATTCTTGAATGAGGTTATATGTTCCCCAATTATGTGTTTAAGAACATGGAAGCATGTTAGGATGCTAGATAAGATGGAATTGAATTGTGTGGCATGAATGGGTTGATTGTATGCTTGTTGGGATCTATAGGTGCCCTAAGGATAGAAAATCTTAGGGATTTTCTGTAAATATGACATTTTGATATTAATAAGAGGAAATTATTCATGTTTAATAAGTTGTATCCTATTTACTTTCATTTGTTGATTGTATAATTATTTTGAGCAAACATAAAATACTCCTAGGCTGTTGGTAATATATCGAATTACCATATGTATACGGGGTATGCATAGAAGACGTGGTAATTTGATAACAGTCTAAATAAATAGTCCGCAATCAACGGAATAAGATTTGGGGATCTTATTCATGATAAGATTGTAAAGGTTGTCTACTTCCTTGGAGGGATGGTTTGTCTTGACCATCGGATAGGTTCCGAGTAGAAACTTTAATGTATACCAGTATTGAGGTATGACATTGGACTGGACCTAAAGTGTTAATTGATTCGGTTTAATAATTCCGTTTATAAGAATCAATGATACTTTGATTATCATCCTGCATTAATCTTAATCCTGAAATGATTACTTGAGTTCGCATCCATGACTTATGTACTTTGATGCACTAAAGGTGAGACACTGTTAATTCATGGTCAACATACTTGTGTTTTGGGTGCATGACTTATGGATGGAGAAATCAAGATTCATAGATACGGAATCCATAGCTATCTTAATGATAGTAAATGTTATCTACTTAAAGGTATTATTCGGGGATTGAAAGATAGTATAACAAGATCTTGGCCATCGGTTTACTTTGTGTTCTCTGGTGGTTTTCCAATTGTATGGTTTTACAATTGGTGGTTCTTTCAATGGAGAATAATTGAACTTTAAGTTAAAATGATTGAAAAGGTAAAACGGAAAAAGTCCTTAATTCAATCATGGATAACATATGGGGATTAAGCAAGCGATGAATAAATCATGGAAGAAGCACTACGTGAGAGAGCTTTCGTAATACGGTATGTAAACAGGAGTTCAGCTTCAAACTTTTAGTGGAATAGTTTTGAAGTTGATAATTGATGGATAATTAATCTGGGATTAATTTTTCACAATTATAGGAGCCTCTTTACATATTTCCATCGGGTCCCTCTATTAGCTCATATAGTTCCACGAAGCGTCTCGGGATTTGTTCCTAATGAGATCGGTAAATTGTAAATGGAATTTTGTAATGTCTATTAAGACATGGTACTCTCTAACATGCAATCCAGAAAGGATTGGACATGTGAAATTTGTAGACAAATGATTTGTCAACATGTGATTGGTTAATTTGAATTTTAAAAATAAGATTGTATTTGAATTTTGGAAAACAAAATTTTTCTCTCCTAATTAAAAGTGGTGCACGTTTTTTAATTGTATGGAGGGAAGAAAATTTTGTTTCAAAATTATTTAAATATATTCCTAACATTTAATTATTAATTGGTTTAAATAATGGAGATTATTTCATGAATTTTTCTTTCCTAATTAAAGAGGTGCATGGTTTTTGTGAGGAAAGAAAATTTGAAATATTTCATTAATTTAAATTAATTAATATGGATAATGTTTATGGAAAATATTTATTCAAATATGTGAATCCTATTTAAATTCGAAAAGGTTTAAAAGAAGTTTGAATCTAGATAGGACTAGGATCTTTTGACTAGTCTAGATTCTTGATTTAAAATTTAAACCACTAATCAAGATTTCTCTCACTTTGTGGCCGAATTTTAAAGGGGATTTCCTCTTGAAATTTGTTTTTAGGTTCAATGAATCTAGCCCTAAAGTTGTATGATCTTTTGGTTCAAGATTTATCCGGAAAATAATTATTAATTATTTTTCAAGTAGGAGATAAATTTTGAAAAGGATTGTAATACTATATAAAGGCTAGGAGTTCTTGAAAAACTAATTTTTGATAATTTTAAAAAGGGAAAAACGTTTTTTTAATAATAAAAAAAAAAAATTTTTTTTTCTTCCACATCAAAAATTCGGCTTTCTTGTGAGAGAGAAAAAGAAAGAAAATTCCATTGAATCAAAACTGCGAGAAAGGTTAAACCGAGTGATTATTTTCATAGGAGGTTAACCGGTTTCTGTTTTGTAGTTTTGAAGAAAGAAGTTGGATCAAATTCTCAACGAGGATCATCGGAATTGAGAAGGAGGGATCTAGACTTCGGAAAGAAATACCGGTCGCTTGGATTCATAGAACGTGTGCCCACACACACTTTGAGACGTGGAACTCGAGAATAGTAGAGAAGACACGTTGGTCAAACGCTCTAGCAATTCCGGAATCCAAGAAATAAGGTACGCGTGATCATGAATTAATTTATTGTTATATGCATCATGAGCTTCTTTTCCGGAAACGGCATAAAATTTTTAAAACTTCCGCTGCGCCGTAACTCCAATACCGGATCCGTTTTTTCCAACAACTGGTATCAGAGCCAACTCATGATCATGCATATAATATAAATTATTTGATCAAATAAATTTCTCTCCATGCATTAATGAAATATTTTAGAGAGTTGGCACTCTAGGTTTTATTTTGAGTATGTTAAATATATTATGAATGGATGTATGGATGAATGCTTTATATTATTTTGATAATATATGATGCTTGTTCAATTTTGCCGGTCATGATTCCATAGAGGTTAGAATTTGTATCTAGGTTTTTCAAGTGTAATAGATGCGGTCTATAATCACCGCTAGGTCGTTCTTTCAATTCCTAGAAATTTTGTAAGCCGGAAACGGCATAGGAATTTTTTTGTAAAATTCGGGCTACAATGGATTCAAGGAGATTGAAGATGAACGAAGGTATGGAAATTTTCAAAGGATGTGATTTTTTTT
The DNA here is from genome assembly GCA_025413485.1 of Ficus microcarpa. Taxonomy (NCBI): domain Eukaryota; kingdom Viridiplantae; phylum Streptophyta; class Magnoliopsida; order Rosales; family Moraceae; genus Ficus; species Ficus microcarpa. The sequence goes on along the minus strand of CM046381.1, from coordinate 3,333,876 downwards.
ATTTTTAGAAATTTTTTTTAATTAAAAAAAAAATTTTTTTTTGTATTAAAAAAAAATCACAAGAATCTTTTGAAAATTTAATTTCCAATGATATGTGATTTTGATAATTTGGAAATCAAAATTGAAAATTTAAATTTAAATTTAATGGATATTATTATGAATTTTAAAATTTTGTGATTTAAATTTGAAATTTGGAAATTTCAAATTTTAAATTTGGAAATTTCAAATTTTAAATTTTAAAATTTAATAAACCGGATTTTTAATTTAAATTTTGATATTTTGTAATTTTGATTAAAATTAAAAATCACATATAATCTTTTTTTGAAATTTAAATTTAATTTTAAATTTAAAAAGATGTGACATTGGAGAAGGAAGACACATTGAAGAAGGATACACGGCATGGATCTACAAATGAAGGCCGATATATGTTTCGGTTAATTTTTGTAAATTTTGCAATTTTCTTTTCTCTAGGATGGAATCATGATCCACGGCTATTTACATATTTTGCAAACCATGGATGATGACTTGCTATATGAATATGTAATACTATTTCATGATGTATTGATAACATGCCATATAGATTAGGGAGTGCCACTCAATAAATATTGTTTATGCATAAAAAACAAAAACCCTAATTTAAAAGATTGAGTGGGAGAAGGTTTTACACACTAAGACCTACGGCCTCCATCGTTGGTCCAATAGTTACGCATGGTAGTGCCTACTACTCGGTTTCGATCCGAGAATTCCCTTCGGATAGGTATCTTACCTAGAGCGCACACTGATTTGGATTTCCGAAAGGATAACAATTTTGGGCATATTTTATGTTTAGATCACCCCTCGGTGGCGGATGTAAAATATGGATTCAAAATTGGAAACGATGGTTACACACTCATACTACTTTATTTATTAACCCTCCCTCGAGGCTCTGTTATGTAAATTAGTGGCCAAATAAACGATAGTTAATATATATTTAATGGAGTTTGTTCCATGGATGAATATGTATTAATCGGAAGGGATCCGTGTTCTTGGCTAGTTATTCTATGACTACCCCTCGGTAGCTTAGAAAGCGGTAGCTAGGAATTGTCGTTGTAAGGTATGTGTTTTAAGGGTTTTACACATGAACATTTAGATTGCATATAGATCTTTTTGTTTCATTACAAAATCATATTTTATAAACTGATAGGATGTTTGCTCATACTTATTACATGTTTTCTTATTATAGATCAAAATGTCAAGTCCTTTATCTGTGATACTTACGCAAAACAAATTAACTGGCGAGAATTTTAATGACTGGAAAAGGAACTTGCTAATCGTCCTAAACTTTGAGAAACACAGTTTTGTCCTAACCCAACCTCGACCACCTACGCCTACGATCGATGCTCCTGATAGGGATTTTGTAGCGCTTGAGCGCTGGGACAATTCCAACCTTAGTGCCATGTGCTATATTCGGGCGATCATGTCTAACGTGCTCCAGAAACAGCATGAGGAACATCAAACTGCTAGGCAGATCATGGATAACCTGGAGGAAATGTTTGGTGAACAAACTATCCAGGCTAAGACCGATGCTATCAAAGGTCTCATGAACTGCAGGCAGAAGGTTGGAACTCCCATCAAGGAGCACATGATGACAGTCATGGCTTATTTGTCTGAAGCTCAGGCAAATGGGGCTGAGATCGATGCTGCAACTCAACTGGTTATGGTTTTTCAAACCTTATCCAAGGATTTCGATTTGTTTCAGGCATCCTACAACCTTAACCGGAAGGAGATGTCTTTAACGGAATTGATGAAAGAGTTGCAAGCCTTTGAGAACATTTATAAGGGTTCTGGATCTAAGGCTGAGGCAAATTTGGCTGAACCTAGTTCGTCTGTTCCTAATCCCAAAAGGAAGAAGGAAAAAGGGAAGAACAAGGGGAATAAGCCTGCGGTGAATGCACCTGCTTCTAAGAAGTCTACCAAGACTAAGAAGCAAAAGGTGGACCCCAAAAAGGTTAAGTGCTTTCACTGTGGGAAGAAAGGACATTTCAAGAAGGATTGCCGAGATTTCCTGGCTTTGCAAAAGCAGAAAGGTAATTTCAATGTCCTGTATCTTGAGGGTTGTTTAGTGGAAGAATCTAAGGACAATTGGGTTATAGATTCTGGAGCTACTAACCATGTTTGTATTTCTCTAAAGGGGTTCAAGGTAACAAGAAGTCTGCATGAGGAGGACTTTACGTTAAGAACCGGCGATGGGACGTTGGTGCGAGCTGAAACAGTGGGAGAAGTGCATCTTTATTTTGATGAATTTAGGTTTATTGTTTTGAGACATTGTTTTTATGTTCCTAATTTTAAGAGGAACCTAATTTCGGTAGTTGTTTAATTAAAGATTCTTATTCAGTTTCTTTTAATAATAAAGTTGTTATTAGGAAAAACAATTCTCTTATCTGTAATGGATGGATGCATGGAAATCTTTATTTTATCAAACCTAAGATGCACTCACTGCTTGATACAGAATTGGAAAAGAACTCTAAAAGACATAAGTCTTCTCACTCTAACAAATCATATCTTTGGCATTTACGACTTGGTCACATAAGCCTTAACAGAATTCAAAGGATGGTAAAAGATGAATGCCTCGACTTGTACGAGGTTGAACCTTGGCCACAATGCGAATCCTGTTTGGAGGGCAAGATGACTAAACGGCACTTTGCTGCCAAGGATGGTCGTGCCAGAAACTTTTAGAACTTGTGCATTCAGATGTTTGTGGTCCCATGAACATAGAAGCACGTGGTGGGTATGAGTATTATATCACTTTATTGATGATTACTCAAGGTATGGATATGTCTATTTAATGACCCGCAAAAGCGAAGCCTTTGACAAGTTCAAAGAGTTTCGGGCTGAAGCGGAGAAACAATTAGGCAAGTCCATTAAGACACTTCGATCGGATCGAGGTGGGGAATACCTATCGGATGAGTTCTTAGGATATTTGATAGAGAATGGGATACAATCCCAGTTGACTGCACCTGGTACTCCTCAACAGAATGGTGTAGCTGAGAGAAGGAATAGGACCCTATTGGATATGGTCCGGTCTATGATGAGTTATTCCACTTTACCTTTATCATTTTGGGGGCACGCCATACAAACTGCATGCTATCTTCTGGATAACGTTCCCTCCAAATCGGTTCCTAAAACTCTTTATGAGTTATGGACGAGTAGGAAACCTAATTTGAATCATATTCGAATTTGGGGTTGTCCGGCACACGTCCTGGATAAGGAAGCGAAGAAATTGGAGTCACGATCAGAAGTGTGCTTGTTTGTTGGCTATCCAAAAGGGACAAAAGGTGGTCTGTTCTATAATCCAAAGCAAAATAAAGTCTTTGTTTCAACACATGCAACATTCCTTGAGGAAAGTTACATGGAAGACTTTAAACCTCGTAGCAAAGTAGTGCTTGAGGAGATGACTTCGGGTTTGGATGTTCCTAAAGTCACAGAAAACCCTGCGGAAAAATCACTAAAGAATCAACAACCACAGGAGCTTCGTCGTAGTGGGAGGATTATCAGGGAACCTGAAAGGTACATGTTCAGTGGTGAAGTTTATGAAGCAGAATCCATAGAACATATTGATGATCCGGCTACGTACAAGGAAGCTATGAAGGATGTTGATTCTAGTCTTTGGCAAAAGGCTATGAACGCCGAGATGGAATCTATGGATTCCAACGGAGTCTGGAAACTTGTAGACTTACCCCAAGGCATAAAACCGATTGGGTGTAAGTGGGTATACAAGAGGAAGAGAGGTGTGGATGGGAAAGTGGAAACTTTCAAGGCAAGACTTGTAGCGAAGGGCTATACGCAGAAAGAAGGAATCGACTATGAAGAAACCTTCTCGCCTGTAGCAATACTTAAGTCAATCCGCATTCTTTTATCCATTGCGGCTGCTCTCGATTATGAGATCTGGCAAATGGATGTCAAGACAGCTTTCTTAAATGGCTCTCTTGAGGAAGATATCTATATGATACAACCAGACGGATTCAAGGCAAAAGGCCAAGAAGACAAAGTATGCAAGTTGCTTAAATCCATTTATGGATTAAAGCAAGCATCTCGTTCTTGGAATATTAGGTTTGATCAAGCGATCAAAACTTATGGATTCAAACAAAACATTGATGAACCATGTGTTTATAAATGTATCAAGAACGAGAAAGTGGTGTTCCTTGTACTCTATGTGGATGATATATTGCTTATTGGAAACGATGTGGCAATACTATCATCTGTCAAAGTTTGGTTAGCCAAACAGTTTGACATGAAGGACTTAGGAGAAGCTAGTTATGTTCTTGGTATTCAACTCTTTAGAGATAGAAAGAACAAAACTATAGCACTCTCCCAAGCTTTATACATTGATAAAGTACTTGAGAGGTTTTCTATGAAGGATTCCAAGAAAGGTGCTCAACCTTTCAGGATTGGAATCAAACTTTCTAAAGATGACTGTCCCAAGACATCGGAAGAAAGGGAGCGTATGAAAAATGTACCTTATGCATCAGCAGTAGGTAGTCTTATGTACGCTATGTTATGCACTAGGCCTGACATTTGTTTTGCGATTGGTATGGTAAGTCGATATCAGTCGAATCCGGGACCGAACCATTGGGCTGCGGTCAAGCATATACTCAAGTATCTACGGAGAACGAGGGATTATATGCTAGTGTATTCCGGTCAGGACCTTGTTCCTATAGGATATACTGATTCTGATTTTCAATCAGATCAGGATTCAAGGAAATCGACTTCAGGATCTGTCTTCACCCTTGGAGGTGGTGCCGTTGTGTGGAGGAGTGTTAAGCAATCTTGTATTGCTGACTCGACCATGGAAGCCGAGTATGTGGCAGCCAGTGAGGCATCAAAGGAAGCGGTTTGGCTCCGCAGGTTCCTTAGTGACCTTGAGGTCGTTCCTGGTATGGATAAAGCTATGGTGCTCTACTGTGACAACAGTGCAGCAGTAGCTAATACCAAGGATCCTAGGCATCATAAGAGGAGTAAGCACATTGACAGAAAATATCACATTATCAGAGGCTTTGTTGAGAGTGGAAATGTGACGGTTTGCAAAATCGCATCGGAGGACAATCTTGCTGACCCGTTCACGAAGACTTTGGTGGCCAGAAGATTCGAAGAACACGTCGAAGGCATGGGGATGCGTAATATGTCACATTTACTCGCTTAGGGCAAGTGGGAGATTGTTGGGATCTATAGGTGCCCTAAGGATAGAAAATCTTAGGGATTTTCTGTAAATATGACATTTTGATATTAATAAGAGGAAATTATTCATGTTTAATAAGTTGTGTCCTATTTACTTTCATTTGTTGATTGTATAATTATTTTGAGCAAATATAAAATACTCCTAGGCTGTTGGTAATATATCGAATTACCATATGTATACGGGGTATGCATAGAAGACGTAGTAATTTGATAACAGTCTAAATAAATAGTCCGCAATCAACGGAATAAGATTTGGGGATCTTATTCATGATAAGATTGTAAAGGTTGTCTACTTCCTTGGAGGGATGGTTTGTCTTGACCATCGGATAGGTTCCGAGTAGAAACTTTAATGTATACCAGTATTGAGGTATGACATTGGACTGGACCTAAAGTGTTAATTGATTCGGTTTAATAATTCCGTTTATAAGAATCAATGATACTTTGATTATCATCCTGCATTAATCTTAATCCTGAAATGATTACTTGAGTTCGCATCCATGACTTATGTACTTTGATGCACTAAAGGTGAGACACTGTTAATTCATGGTCAACATACTTGTGTTTTGGGTGCATGACTTATGGATGGAGAAATCAAGATTCATAGATACGGAATCCATAGCTATCTTAATGATAGTAAATGTTATCTACTTAAAGGTATTATTCGGGGATTGAAAGATAGTATAACAAGATCTTGGCCATCGGTTTACTTTGTGTTCTCTGGTGGTTTTCCAATTGTATGGTTTTACAATTGGTGGTTCTTTCAATGGAGAATAATTGAACTTTAAGTTAAAATGATTGAAAAGGTAAAACGGAAAAAGTCCTTAATTCAATCATGGATAACATATGGGGATTAAGCAAGCGATGAATAAATCATGGAAGAAGCACTACGTGAGAGAGCTTTCGTAATACGGTATGTAAACAGGAGTTCAGCTTCAAACTTTTAGTGGAATAGTTTTGAAGTTGATAATTGATGGTGTAATACCTGACTTTTTTCTATGTTATTATTTCCTTTTAAAAGGAATTAAATGCATGCCGTATCGGCATTTATGAAAGAGTTCGTTTCAGGACTCTATTATGTGTTACGAGCTCTTACAGCTTTGTAAGACTCAAATGTGCTTGTTTTCATTGATAAATGATCTTTTCGGATGAAAAGAGATTAATTTTGCATCATTCTAGGAAAGTCAAAGGGTTGACCAAGAAAGTCAAATTTGACCCGGGAAAGTCAAAGTTTGACCAAAACGGTCAAAACCCTCACTGTACAATTTTATGAGATGCAGTATAGGAAAAATACTGAGAAAAACTCATTTTTCGCTAGTAGGTGCTTGGTGGGAGACTCTATGATGTGGTGGGTTACTTTGGGAGAGATTCAGATGCCCAGTCGTACGTGGGCACATTTTCGGACCATCGTGCTTACCCGTTATGGACCGTTACCTGCGCGGAGGATCGACGAGCCTGTCAGGGATCCTGCGATCTATAGAGATATGCAACTTTCTCGTTTTCAGAGGTTATCACAAGACTGGCACGCGTACCCGGGTGAAACAATGAGTCATTATTGTTGGAGGTTTCAGGAAATGATGCTCCCATATGTTCCCTCGGATATTCCGATGCCTGAGATGGAGGCGTTAGTACTTTTACGGAATGGAGTGCCGGATCATACTCGCACATTCGTTCCACCACCTACGCCAGAGATGACGATCGGAAGTTTAATTGATGACATCCTTGAGGCTGAGATTATCGCCCAGATAGTCCGCCCCGACGGTCAGGCCAGTAGTTCACAGGCTCCAGCGGATGACGCCGGCCAGGGTGAGCCACAGTACGAGGTCGGGCCTTTGTTCCCCGAGGACCCGATACCGGCTGTACCTCTACAGGAGATCCCAGCCCAAGAGGCTGCGGATCCCATGGACGCTGAGGAGGCCTCGGACGATGACGTGATAGAGATCGATCCACCAGCCCAGGAGGACCCCCCAGTCATCGATATCTCCAGCGATGACGATGACGACGAGGACGATGATGATGAGTTAGAGCTTGAGCCGGTACAGGATGGCTGGGACTGGGTCTCTGATCACGATGACCCCGACGACCCTGAGGAGTTTCCGATGGAGGGGGAAGAGCCCCATGTGATCGACTTGGATAATGGAGACGAGGACGTGGACCCTGATTTAGATTTCGATACGTCTGATATTACGCTCGAGGTTATCGTGTAGATCTAGGGCCGTTGTATTTTTCTTTTTGGGACAGTAGGACTAACTATAGTACTTTGTATATTCGGACGTTAGGCTGTACATATGTAGGATGGTAAAGTGGTAGACACTTCCATCCAGTTTTGGCCATGTATGTACGTTTGTACAGTATTATGTGATTTTGAAATATGTAAATATGGATATCAACAGTATGTACTTTTGAAATAATGTACTTTTGATACTATGATGTACTTTTGAAATTTGTATAAAGAGACCGTGGAGACACGGGATATATGATAAGAAGTTATGTTATGGTTTTGAAAAGTATCTAGTATGATATGGACATGTTATTAAGTTATGGTATGCTATGTGAATGATACGATGTTATATAGGATATGATATGATAAGATTTGCATGAAGGAAAAGATATTGATAGTACGATATCTTTCCTTATATAGGAATTTAGAAATGGTACGTACGCGTCAAAACGCACCTGCGAATCCGCCCCAGCCGGATTTAGCAAATTTGGTGACTAACCTACAACAGCAGTTGCTGGCCCAGCAACAAGAGATGACGAGACTTCGCGAGCAACTAGCTCGGATGAATCGAGGACCACGAGTCCAAGAAGTGCCCCAACAAGCACCACCAGTTCCTCCAGTGGCACCTCAGATGCCCAATGTCCAACCTGAAGTTCCACCAGAGATCCCTCGGAATATGGAAATTCCGATGGCACCGGCTGGAGTACCAGTAAACCCGCCGCCAGTACGTGAGGACCTTCTATACGAGCGTTTCCGAAGGATGAAAGCGCCTGAATTTGAAGGACCTACCGATCCGATAGCCGCTGACAACTGGCTTATCGACATCCAAGTCATATTGGATTTTATGCGACTTACGGAACCAGAGAAGGTGCTGTGCGCTTCTTTCGCTCTCAAAAAGGACGCGAGGCATTGGTGGAGAACAGTACAACTGCGCCGGAACACGATGGCAATGAACTGGCAAGATTTCGAGAACGAATTTCGTGCGATGTACTACAACAAAGAGGTGCTCGCCGTACAACAGGATGAACTCACTAACTTCCATCAAGGATCGATGACGGTGATGGAAGCGATTACGAGATTCGAGCAACTCGCTCGGTTATGCCCGAATTTAGTACCAAATGAGGATGAAAAGGTACGACTCATGATGAAGATGTTTAGGACCGACATTGCCAAGCAAGTCAGTGCTGGCAGTAGTCCGCCTAGGATGGTGTCCGACTGTGTAAGTAGAGCTATACGAGCCGAGTATTGGATTAACAAAGACAAAGAGGCTCGGGCTCAAATCTTCAAAGCCAGGAAGGAAGAAAAGGCCGCTGCTAAGACAACGCAACCTCGTCAAGGAGCAGAATCGAATTCGAAGGGTCAAGCTGATAACGCCGGCCAAAATTCCAAGCAGTCTGGGAAGAATAAGAGAAAAGGGAATTTCTCGGGCCAGACCCAACAAGGAAATTCTTCCCAAAAGAGGAATAATCAAGGAAATGAGGATACTAATACTAATTACCCCACATGCGAAAACTGTGGGAAGAAACACCCCGGCGTATGTAGGAAGGGAACGAATACTTGCTATGTATGTGGCAAGGAAGGCCACTACGCAAGGAACTGTCCCCTGAATTACCAGAATCAGCAACCTCAGTACCAGAATCGGAACCCTAACCAGCGTCAACTGCACGCAGTCCAAGTAAAGCTCGAAGGACCCTCAATCACGCAAGGAAGATTAGAGGCTCCTGAACCCCAGACCAGGATTTATGCTTACACCAATGGAGACGCTGAAGCTGGAACTTCACATGCAGTGATAAAATAGACTTCTATCGTCATATAGGATGTTATTGTATTATATGATTCTGGTGTCACTCACTTGTATGTATTTTTTTGAGTGCTCAGAAAGTAGGAAGTAGTGTAAAAAGGTTTGAAACAGCTTTATAAAGACTCCTTTGCCTTTTTGAGAAAGAATTTTGTGGTTTGATCTCTGAATGCATAATACTTCTATGATTTTATGTGGCAGAGAATTGTTTGTAGATCTCATCGCAATCAAGTCTAAGGATTCCGATGTGATCTTAGAAACTAATTTCTTAAGATATTACGACGCTAAGTATGACTACTTAGAGCGTTGTGGGACGTTTAGCTAGTACGATAAGGAAAGATTTAACCGTTACGAGCAGTTGCGGAACTCAACATGAAGGGTGAAATAGCGGAATATGTGTCAAAGAGTCCAACTTGTCAGAAAGTCAAGGCTAAATACCTACATCTTGGAGAAAATTTGCAGAAAACAGAGTCTCCAGAATGAAAATGGGAGCGAATTACCATGGACTTGTTTGTAGGACTACCTAGAAATACAATTAGGAGCGACACGATTTGGGTCATTGTCAACCGATTGACCAAATCGACCCACTTTATCGCGATTAGAGCCACCTTTTCGGTAGAAAGATTGGCAGGAATCTAAGTAACTTAAATCGTCAAGGTACATGGAGTGCCAAGATCGAGTATCTGGATCATGATGGACGCTTCACTTCGTAAGTTTGGATGAGTATTCACGCTGCTATGGGCGCGAAATTAACGTTTAGTGCGACAGTTCGACTTCAGACCGATGGCCAATCGGAAAGAACTACACCAGTTTGTTCTAATTTTCGAGGACGAAAATTTTTAAGGGGGGTAGATTGTAATACCTGACTTTTTTCTATGTTATTATTTCCTTTTAAAAGGAATTAAATGCATGCCGTATCGGCATTTATGAAAGAGTTCGTTTCAGGACTCTATTATGTGTTACGAGCTCTTACAGCTTTGTAAGACTCAAATGTGCTTGTTTTCATTGATAAATGATCTTTTCGGATGAAAAGAGATTAATTTTGCATCATTCTAGGAAAGTCAAAGGGTTGACCAAGAAAGTCAAATTTGACCCGGGAAAGTCAAAGTTTGACCAAAACGGTCAAAACCCTCACTGTACAATTTTATGAGATGCAGTATAGGAAAAATACTGAGAAAAACTCATTTTTCGCATAAGATGACATATTTGAGAACCAAAACCACTATAGAAAAATCAAGCACGCAAAATCAAGGTACAGGGCAAAAGGGTTTGGAAAAATAAAGAAAAAATTTTTCAGCCCGATTTTTCACAGATAAAATTTTTATGACAGTATAAAATATTAATACTGTGTATTAGTACAACACAGTATTAGATTTATCTATGTTAAGTTTAAATTATACAGTTTATTGGAAAAAGTGACCAAACAAGCCCTTTATGATTTATGACATCATAAAGTTTTGATTTATGACATCATCACTTTTTCAAGAACAAGTCTCCACATGACATGTGTCTCCTTCTAGCCCATTCTTACTTGTCTTCCACTCCAAGAAATCCGGCCACCTCATGGGGTTTCTTGTGCAATTTTCAAAAATTTTGGGGGCTAAATTGCAAGAAACTTTTGTCCCACATTGCCTATAAATAGGGCTGCCACCTCCCCCATTTAAATCAGAAAATGCAACTCTATTATGCCCAAATTTCTTCAGCCAAAACCGAGAGCAAAGAGGGAGAGAAAATCTGAAAAAAAAATTGAACCAACTTGTGTGTGTGTGGTTCGGTTTGTGCGGAAAAGCAAGAGGGAGAGAGAGAAATTTTTCAGCCTTGTTCTTGGCTGTAACAGTGGGCAGCAAGCAGGGGAAAGAGAGGAAAAAAGTGCAAAAATTTGGAGGAGAACTCTAGGGAGAGTTCGGGTTCATGAGTCAAGCTTAGGGGTAAGTTTTAGAACCATTTTTCCTTCCAAGATAGCCCACGGGTTTGTGTATGAAACCAAGAAAAAAATTTTCAGTTTTGGGTTTGTTATAGGGCTGTAGCCGAGCATAGGGAGGAGCCAAAAATTGAGGTCCCAAATCAGCCAATTTGGTGTCAATTTGTTGAGCCAAACCGGTTCTAGGGAGCTAAGTCAAAGGGTGTGAGATTGGTTCAAGTCCTAGAGCCAAATCCAAACCATTTCAAGGTAAAATTTTCTAAAAGCTTAAATCCTTTTTCAATCAAGTTTTTAAGCTCAAATTTAAATGTATTTGTTCAAGTTATTGTTTGTAAGATTATAAGCTCACTAAATTTAGTTTATGCCCTTAAATGTGCTTGATTAGGGTGCTAGATGTGGTTTGGTTCCTTATTGCTCATTAATATGTTTATGGTTGTTTGGTATGCTAGGATTGCATGCTAGAAATATTTCATGAGGTTATATGTCCCTTAGGGTATGAATTAGCATGTGCATGAATGGTTTGAATTTTATTTGGCATGTGATGGAATGTATGAATGAATGGTTTGTGCAATGCTAGAACATGCAACACTAGGTTAGGGATCGGTTTCGAAAGGTTGCATGGACGTGTTAGGGTTGCATGTTAGGACATGCAAGACGTTAGAAGCGCTGTATGAATTGACGTTAAGCTCCCGATGTGATCGGTTGAGGTAGAAATCGAAAATTAGGACGTAAACCAAACCTAGTAAGTAGGGCTGCCAGTTCGGGTTCCCCACTGGTCAGTCGCAGGAAATGGGTAATTGCAGGCCTTTAGAGGCCGAATGGGCAAAAACGTAAAACATGAAAGTTGTAGAACAGGGTCTTTCCTAGGGGACTACGCGGACCGTTTTGCAAAATGAGGTTCCAAAGGCCTCCGTTTTCACGAAAAACCGTAGGTGGTCCATCAGGACGCCGTTTTCAGGATCACCGAGATTCAAATAAAAACTGGTATTAATCGGTGCAGAATCAGAATTTTTGTAAAACATGAAAGTTTTAGATCTCTTCGAGAGCTAGAACTTTCATGAAGGAAACTTTTTCTAATTCCCAAAGAGTTTTAAGCTAGACCTTGAAATCTGAAAACTGTGCAGGGAGCAAAATGTTCCTGCACAGATTTTTATAGAACCCATAGAGAAAATTTGTTTTTCGGTTTAAACACTCTGTTTTGAACATGAAAACTGTTCCAAGGGCAGTTTCAAACCCTCAAATGTTTTATAAACCCAGTTTTAAGATTCATGGATTTTTAAGGGGAATTATAGCAGTTTTTCGGCTTTTATGCCAAAAACTTTTTTTTAAAGACAAAGAAAAGGAATAAAATGTACAAGTTCAAGGTTTGCTAGGTAACAAGTTAAGACGAACGGTGATCGGGAATTTATACCCGAATCACAGGGCTTAACCCCAAAGCCCAAAGTTGGCCCAATGGAGGGTTGACTTTAGTAATCAAGAGGTTGACTTCGGTTAACCCAATTCGGATTAGGATTACGATAAGTTTAAGGTTAGATGTTAATCTAACCTTTATACGTTCTCACATATGATAGATTTGAAAGGTTATCCAACGTAACCGCACATCAAAATGTTTTAAGATAGGAGGGACATATAGCCAATGCATTGCATGAATGTTGGTGGATAACCAACATTATTATGGTCATAGGCTAGATTATTAACTAGTCCTTCGGTTAAGCAGGATATAACCTGCAGCTGAGCCCCGAGGTGGAACAGCATATCAACAGGCATAGACAAGGTAAGTACAACGCCGCCTACAGCATAGGCTAATAGTTGTATACTTGCCTAGATATTATTGTTGTGTTATGTGATGTTATGATGCTATGTGTATGTATTAAGTATATGCTATGAAATGTGTTAAGTAAGCAACGTATGCTTACAATATATATTAAATGCATATGAATAATGATAAAATATCATTGAATGGGATGTTCATAAAATAAGATTATGTATGACACGAATAAGAATGACAAGGTGAAAAGTAGGTAAAGGCGATACGTCGCCTGTGTCGTGCCACCCGCACCAGGTCGGGTTGGACTGTGGGTTGAGTTGGATATGGTTTGGCCGCCCCAACCAATTCATAGTCGCGCGCCGGGTACGAACACACATGTTAAGGGCCCCTAAGTAGAATAAGTAGACACAAAAATAATTAAGCATAATATGAACATAATTGGTTCATGCATGCTATATGTCTTGAAGTATATGCAATAGAATGATGATATGTTTTGAGTCGCGGTATAGGAGTTGTACTTGCTGAGCGAAAGCTCATTGTGTTAAGTTTGTGCTGTAGGTAAACAACCTGCTGGCAGTTGATGATGCAAGGTGGAATCGCGTGGCCGGGCACTGTGAATGGTGGAAATGGGGACTGCTACGCGTTTTGTTAATTGTGTTTTATGTTTCATATATGTATATACGCTTTGTATAAAAAAAAAAGAAAGAAAAAAAAAATTTCCGCTGTGTTTCATGTAATAATTAAGTAAGTTGTAAAAGCTATGTACGAATGCATGTATGTATGTACGGTAACGGCCTGTGCTAGGCGGGTCGTTACAGATGGATAATTAATCTGGGATTAATTTTTCACAATTATAGGAGCCTCTTTACATATTTCCATCGGGTCCCTCTATTAGCTCATATAGTTCCACGAAGCGTCTCGGGATTTGTTCCTAATGAGATCGGTAAATTGTAAATGGAATTTTGTAATGTCTATTAAGACATGGTACTCTCTAACATGCAATCTAGAAAGGATTGGACATGTGAAATTTGTAGACAAATGATTTGTCAACATGTGATTGGTTAATTTGAATTTTGAAAATAAGATTGTATTTGAATTTTGGAAAACAAAATTTTTCTCTCCTAATTAAAAGTGGTGCACGTTTTTTAATTGTATGGAGGGAAGAAAATTTTGTTTCAAAATTATTTAAATATATTCCTAACATTTAATTATTAATTGGTTTAAATAATGGAGATTATTTCATGAATTTTTCTTTCCTAATTAAAGAGGTGCATGGTTTTTGTGAGGAAAGAAAATTTGAAATATTTCATTAATTTAAATTAATTAATATGGATAATGTTTATGGAAAATATTTATTCAAATATGTGAATCCTATTTAAATTCGAAAAGGTTTAAAAGAAGTTTGAATCTAGATAGGACTAGGATCTTTTGACTAGTCTAGATTCTTGATTTAAAATTTAAACCACTAATCAAGATTTCTCTCACTTTGTGGCCGAATTTTAAAGGGGATTTCCTCTTGAAATTTGTTTTTAGGTTCAATGAATCTAGCCCTAAAGTTGTATGATCTTTTGGTTCAAGATTTATCCGGAAAATAATTATTAATTATTTTTCAAGTAGGAGATAAATTTTGAAAAGGATTGTAATACTATATAAAGGCTAGGAGTTCTTGAAAAACTAATTTTTGATAATTTTAAAAAGGGAAAAACGTTTTTTTAATAATAAAAAAAAAAAAAAATTTTTTTTCTTCCACATCAAAAATTCGGCTTTCTTGTGAGAGAGAAAAAGAAAGAAAATTCCATTGAATCAAAACTGCGAGAAAGGTTAAACCGAGTGATTATTTTCATAGGAGGTTAACCGGTTTCTGTTTTGTAGTTTTGAAGAAAGAAGTTGGATCAAATTCTCAACGAGGATCATCGGAATTGAGAAGGAGGGATCTAGACTTCGGAAAGAAATACCGGTCGCTTGGATTCATAGAACGTGTGCCCACACACAATTTGAGACGTGGAACTCGAGAATAGTAGAGAAGACACGTTGGTCAAACGCTCTAGCAATTCCGGAATCCAAGAAATAAGGTACGCGTGATCATGAATTAATTTATTGTTATATACATCATGAGCTTCTTTTCCGGAAACGGCATAAAATTTTTAAAACTTCCGCTGCGCCGTAACTCCAATACCGGATCCGTTTTTTTCCAACAATGCTAGGATAGCAACCCTTGCAGCCATGGCTAGGGCAGTCGGCTTTTTGGGGCTGCATGGGCACGTTGGGTTAGCATGCTTGTGAGTATGAGACATTAGAAACGCTGTATATTTGTTAAGTAAGCTCCTGAAGTGGTCGGTCGAGGTAGAATCCGCGAATTAGGACGTAAACCGGATTAAATAGCCAAAGCTACCAGTTCGGATCTAAAACTGGCCAGTTTTGGAAAAATGGAAATTTCAGGCCTTTAGAGGCCAAATTGGGTGAAACGTAAAACACGGAAGTTGTTGAACAAGGTTTTTCCTAGGGGGTAACTTGAACTGTTTCCCAAAATGAGGCTCCAATGGTCTCCGTTTTTACAGAAAACCGAGACTGGTCTGCCCAGACCTAGTCTACACGTTCAGCGAGTTTCAAATTAAAACTGACACGAATATGAACAGAATTAGATTTTTTGTAAAACATAAAAGTTTTAGAACTCTTCGAGAGCTATAACTTTCATGAAGATAAGTTTTTCAAATTTAATCTGGATTTTTAAATATAAGCTGATTTCTAAAAACTGTGCAGGGAGCAAGAAATTCCTGCACAGGATTTTCTAGAACCTACTTAGGAAAATTGTTTCTTCTTTCAAAAAGCACTGTTTTAACTACGAAAACTGTCCAAAGGCAGTTTTCGACCTTCAACCATTTTATAAAACCATGTTATAAGAATCAAGAATTTTTATGAGTAATTAAGAGTTTTTGGAGCTTAATTGCTAAACTTTCTCAAAGATAAAGAAAACAGAATTTTTAAGTTAAGATTATAAAATCAAGCATAAATGGATGGTAACCAGGGAATTAGACTCGAGTTACCGGGCTTAACCCCAAAGCCCAAAGTTGACCCAAGGAGAGAGGGTTGACTTTAGCAACCTTAGAGGTTAACATTGGTTAACCCTATATGTTTGCACATGGGCTTAGTGTAGAAGGTTATCCAACGTAACCTATTAGGCCATGGTATGAGTTCATTAGGGCTACTATTGTAGCCACACTTAAGATAAGTTATGATTTATATCTAAGGGGGACATATAACCAAAGCAATTGTATGAATGTTGGTTGAGAACCAACATATTATAGTCATATATTAGAAATCTTACCTACGTCCTTCAATTAAGCAGAAAGTATCCTGCAGCTGAGCCCTGAAACGGAGCAGCATAACAGCAGACGTAGATAAGATAAGTACAACGCCACCTACAGCATAGGCTATTAGTTGTATACTTACCTAGATATAATTGATGTGTTATGTGCTCGGTGCTATGTACTATATGTAATACAAAAATGTTATGTTATGAAGTATATTAAGTAAGGAATGTATGTTAAGTTAAGTATGTGATTAGGTTATGAAACATGAATAAGTGATATCAAGGTGTATGCTCACAAACCCCAATAAGAATAATAAGTTCAAGAATGGTAAGATGGAAAGAAGAAGAAGGCGACAAGTCGCCTGTGTCGTACCACCCGCACCAGGTCGGGTTGGATTGTGGATTGAGTTGGACTTGGATTGGCCGCCCCAACCAATTCATAGTTGCGCGCCGGGTACGAACACTCATGTTAAGGACCCCTAAATAAGATAAGAAATGATGAAATAAGAAAGCATAATATGAACATAATTGGATCATGCATGCTATTTGTGATGGTATGTTAGATAATGAAACGAATTGTTATGTCATGAATAGGATAAAATGTGTGTTAGTTATGTATCGCGGTATAGGAGTTGTGCTTGCTGAGCGAAAACTCATTGTTTTAAGTTTATGCTGTAGGTAAACAACCTGCCAGCAGTTGATGGTAAAAGGTGGAGTCGCGTGGCCGGGCACTGTGAAATGTGGGAAACGGAAGCCGCTACGCGTTTCAAAATTTTATGAGTATTATGGAATGTTAATAACTGCTAGTTAACTAATGTTAATGCTCGCATGCACAGATACTATTATTGTTCATATTTTATGTTCCGTAGCTTTTATATGCACGGTATATATAAAACAAAAAAAAAAAATTTTCCGCTGTGTTTCATGAATTAAGTAAGTAAATTTCGTATATGTATTGTTTCATGAATGTAAGTACGTAAGTATGGTAACGGCCTGTGCTAAGCGGGTCGTTACATCGCCGGCGTCCGTCACCGGCGGCGGAATTGTCGCCGACGATGTAAAAGATAAGGGTGGGAAAGTTTATATGAGGTAAGGTGTATGTTAACTAGGGTACACCAATAACTTTTCAACCGTTCGATTGAATCTTAACGATCCAAAAAAAGACTCTACCGGTAGTGACCTTCAAAGGGTCTCTACCAGAACCCTTCCCTATAATTTATTATTACTTTTTTTTCTCTCTCTTTCTCCTAAAAAAGAGCAATATGTATTCATGTATATTTCAAAACATACATTTCATTAAACCTATCAATAAATTGAAAAATGGCATACTCAAAATGTATTAATATGGCATGATGTAGTAAAATTGTCTCGACTACAGTTAAATTTTAACTTAGAAATCTCTAAAACTGTTAAAAAAAATATTAATCGTAAATTACTGATACTATTTTTCACGTTTTTATGTAGTATCTGATTTGAAAATGCTGTTCATTGTAAATTCAGTTAAATTGTATCTATATATATATACATAATATAAAACTAATGAGGAGAATTTGAAAAATGTTTTTCATATATACATATATGTATATATATATATACAGAGAAATTTCGATTATGTCTAACTCTTTGAACATCCAATATAATAGATAGCCCATTTTTTTCATTTAGTTAAATAGCATAATGGTCATTTTTTGGTCAATATCAATCTCTTTCTCCTCTATGAAACTTCACGATCTCAGGATCTTCTAAAAGTTCCCACAACCCCAGCTCCTCAAATGTAGTGGTCTCAATGGAAGGTAATTTAGACATAGTGACATTTTTTTTTTTTTAATCTTTAGATAGTTTTTAAATATGTTTTAATTCCATTCTCATAAATTTTTTGAATTGGTTGAAATACTTGGGAACTTTTGAAGATTTATGGAGTTAGAAGTTAAGATACTATCATTTTCAAGCAAGAACAAAGTGCCTTTTGCTTTGATAAATATATATATATATGTATATATATTTATCTTTTGATGTTTCTGTTAGTATTTTGAATTTTGATTATGTGACAATTTGAGACTTGTTTGGGTGGTGATTTTCATATGGATACTAACTACAACATAGACTTACAGATATTTTATTCTTAGATATGTTTGTCTTAATCATTATGGATATTTGATAATTCTAGTTGTTAGTTTTGTATTTTATATGAATATGATGAGTTTCTTGCATTAGTGAATTTAGAATTTTAAGTGATTTTTTTTTTCAAAATTTTTGTATTCAATAGACCATAAATGGGTTTTCCTGTTAAATGGGTCATAAATAGGTTTGTTTTCATGCCAACTCATCATGGCCTGTTTAATAATCGTGTTCACGTGTTGTATCGTACTACCCGTTTATTAAATAGTTTGTATTCATGTTTAGGTTTTTGGCCCATTTATTAATCATGACGTGTTCATGTTTATGCTTATCATGTCGTACTGTAATCGGACCAACCCAAACCCAACCCGCGAACACGAATTACCAGCCCTACCTAAAAGCTTCAAAAAATGATCAAAAGATGGAGAGAACTCAATTGGAGAAGGAGAAAAATTGCAAGACCCGGAAACAGAGACAGCGTGATTCAACTTCAAATTTCTAGTTTTCTTCTCTTTCTTTTTTTCACTATGTCTAAGACCATGATTAGGAGTGTATTTTATTCAATTATGTTCTAAGTTTCTTTTTTAGGGCTATGATGTAGTCAAATTATGAATATTTGAATTTTCCCTAGTTTTAAGCGATTGATGTCTATTCAAGTTATACGTTGAAGTAATTTAATCTATGCTTAAAAGCTTGTGAAATTCTAGTCAACTTTTGCATGATTTGATATTTGATTTGAGACTGAGAAGTGATACTTAAATAAGCCATTGTTTAATATATCATGAGATTGTTATAAGTTAGAGATAGTTATGGATAGCTCCTTGGAGTATATTGGTGTTGGAGTTGTTGCTAGAGAAAAAGATGTGGCTGTATTGAGTTTTCTGGGTAGACGTATTTTCGGCAAGTTTTCTCCCCACTTAGGAGAATGCCTAGCTGTGAGAGAAGGTGTGTGCTTAGCTAATTTTCTGAGATTGGATAATTGGGTGGTGGAATCAGATGCATTAAATTCTGTTAATGCTATTCAGAACCCAGTTGCGGAGGCACCAGAAGCAAACATTGTGGAAGATATTAGAGATTCCCTTTCGGTTGCCAGAAGTAGGATGGTGTGTTATACTCCCAGGGATGGAAACAAAATAGCTCACTTTTTGGCGAAATATGCTATTAATAAGTCTGTTTATTGTTTTGGATTTGATTATGTCCCAAGATGGCTTGGTCCGTTTGTTAAAGCCGATCTTGCTACTTGAATTTAGTAATGTTTTTCTTTCAAAAAAAAAAAAGTTAGAGATAGATATGAAACTTATGTAGCATTATGAATTTCTGGTTTTTAATGAACTATGATAAGTTGTCGAAAACTGAAAGGTAATAATGTTTATTATAATAATTTATTAATGCTTGAAAAAGATAAATGAATATATTAGAGATTCGCTGGCAACATAAGGAATAGACGTTGGTTACTTGAATTAGAGGATTTAAATATGATTAATCTAGTGAAATCGGAAACCCTAGATGGCATTAGAACCAGAAAAGCGCTTGGAGTAGAAGGCATGCGTCAAGCACAACAACAGCTGCCAGCTCTTGGGCGTTGCATCCTATCGAAGCCCACCTACACCCTTGCCCTTGCCGAGTCAAATTCCACCACGCGTCCAGGGTGCTTTACTTGCCAAATCTATGCGCGTCACTTGCCGTAGGCATACCAGCAGCCCCAGTGTCACTAGCTGAGTAAGTACAGTTGGTAGACCAACAACTCAGTGTTTTGGAGATATGCCATATTTAGTAGTAGGAATTTAAACCATAAATATGTAATTAATAACTTCGTAAATGAAGATCAATAGCATTCACATGTTATCTTTACTTGAGAATCTTGAATGAATTATATCCCTTGACATCTGATTCAACAGGTGGACTAAACATTATCTTTGACTGCTAACAAATGAAGCACTTATTAGAGAATTAATAGTACTGATGAGCAAAGACTTAATAGCAAAGGTTAGAGTTATTTGTCTCCAATATCACTTGTTGGGAAAATTTGAACCGAGACCACCCGTAAGAATATAAAAAGTAATTGACAAATCTTCAAAAAGAAGAAGAAGAAAAAACTACGGCCCTAAGAAAAAAAAAAAAAACAATATGAAAAAATATTTATAATCACAAGTACCTTTTCTCACTCCTACGAATCCAAGAATATATATTAATTGATAAAACAGAAAATAGGGCTACATTTTAATTATATTATTTCATGAGAAAAGAAAATACAAATATATAGAGGTTGGTTACCTAATTAAGACCTTAATTAATGACAAAAAAATTTATCCAGAAAATCCTTTAAATCAAGCCAAAATATCTGGCTAATGTTAATAATTACAAAACTAGGAAATCAAGCAAATCTTCAGAAAATGGAAATAATCCTTGAATTCTAACATACCATACATAGACTTGAGAGAGAAAAAATGAATAGAGCAATTAAATTTTGATTCTTGAATCCTTATTTTTCTTATTCATATCTTTGTTATTCGTAGTTTACCCAAAAAAAAAAAAAACCAAAAAAAAACAAAAACAAAAAAACAAAAAACAAAAAACAAAAACAAAAACAAAAACAAAACAAAACAACTTGGATCCTGCAATCCTGATCCTGATATGTCTTATTTTGATAAGTTTGTTTCTTGTAATCCTATACCAGCTAGTTCCTTTTTCTTTGTAATATGCCGAAGTTATCTTTGACTACTTTAAAAAATTACCAAAAAATCATGTACTATACAAGAAATAACTCTTACAAAAAAATATCATAAGATGACATCATAAATATTTATTTATCTAATTATTTTAAAATACCAATTATAGTTACTAATTGACGTGGATTCCAAATGGTATTTAGTTGGTTACTGACTATCGATGAATAACCAGTTGGTTAACGATCAGTAACCACCGCTAATGGAATGTAACCAGTTGGTTATCAAATGGTAACCAGTTTGTTACTGATAGCCGATAGATAACTAGTTATATGTGTGTTTCAACCTTGTCGGAAAAAAAATAGAGAAACAACTTGAAGGTGGAGCAACATGGAAAAAAAAATAGAAAATAAATAAATAGAAAAAAAATATATATATATATATATATAAAGTTAGGAAGAATTAAGAGAAATAAAGTGGTTGACATGGGAAGTCGAATAAATTTGGGGGATCAACTTTAGGAAGAGTTTTTGGCAATGTAATGTTCCTAGAAGAATTTGTGTACTTTTGGGTGATTTTGAGCCACAATTTTTCATATATCATACGTTAACCTAAGTCACACGATACACATTACAAGCCTAATGAAGTCCTATGAATCTTGGATGTTGTGTAATATCAATATTAGTGGAGAGTGCCATGAAAAAAAGGTTTATCGAGTTTCACATACTTGTTTGCATTAATTAATCAGAGTTATAGGTGGTTAAGTGCAAAGAGTGGTCACACACACACTTGAGGAAACCAAGACAAGGTAAGGTTGGTGTTGAGACTGAAATTCTATACCAACATAATATTCAGAGCTTCCTTTGAGTTATAAATTATGTAAAAACTTTGAGGCATGTTTTATGGGTCAAATTGAATCATTACTCATGATTAAGTTGTTGTTTTGTTTTTAGGTGTTTCTTCATTTTGTTTTGTTCTTTGCATTTGTTACCTTTTTATTCGAGGACCAGCAAAACATTAAGTTTGAGGATATTTGATAAGTCAATTTATACAAGTAATTTAAGTGCATAATTCTTTAGACGTGTGTTTGAGTTTTTTTTTTTTTTTTTTTTTTTCCTTCTTCTTTCTTTCTTCCTTGAGATGAGTCCAGTTAATAGTTTCACATAAAGTCAAATCAAGTTAAAATAAATAAATAGATAAATAAATGGGAAAAATTCATAACTACAATAAAATTCCTAAAATCCCATATAATATATATATTTTGGAGAAATATATATATAAATATATTGAATACTATGAAAATTAAATTGAGTTTAAAAAAACTATCAAAACATTTATTAATTAATAAAGAAAGTAAAATCATCTTAGTACTTTAAAAAAAATCACGAAATTAGATAAAGGGCCCTAGCTGGATTTATTTTTTTTCCCTAATAAATCAGAATAAATAACAATTTTATAAAAATAATTAAATTAAATAACAGATTTTTAAAATATTCAATAAATAATAAATAAGTAAATCTATAAGTATTTTAAATCCTATCATTTACTTTAATTATTTATTTCTTTTTGAAGTACATATAGTTTTTTTTTTTTTTTTTTCCTTTCTCCTTTCCAAGCATCCTAAAAAAATGTTTAAATAGAATCCCGTCATCATCAAGTCAAAAAATAATAATAATAAATAAATCTATCTCGACCAACGTCACAACACCACCGTATCCCCATCCACCAGCATTCACATTCGTTTCCTCTATCGAACCCAAAACCCCTAAATCGCATGTCCCTTTTCCCTCAAACCCAAACATTTCAACCATTTCACGATCTCCGACCTTAGACCCAGCCTTTTTCCATTTTTTTCTTCCGAATTCTGGAGAGAGAGAGAGAGAGAGAGAGAGAGAGAGAGAGAGAGAGAGAGAGAGAGAGAGAGAGAGAGAGAGAGAGAGAGAGAGAGAGAGAGATTCAGTAATTAAAGCACCGTAAAATTTTCAACGAACTGAGGAGCACAGCTGAGGTTCGAAATCGAGGTTCTTCAGCCGGTTGCAGGTTTTTCATGATTATTTATTTATTTATTTTTATTTTGAGAATGTTTTAAAATTCTCTGGATTAGGAATCGAGGTTATTCAGCAGGTTTTTCATTTTATAAGTTTTAAAATTATTTACTATGTTTTTGTAACTGTTTTACATAGTATTTAATTACTAATTGCACAAGAGAGATTTTTAGATTTTATTTAATATTTAAATTTAATTTTAATTAAACTGTATTTTTTTATCTTACTTTATATATATATATTTTTTTTTAAAATAAAAAAATTTATAATTAATTTTTAAATAGTCAACAATTTTAATTTAAAATTTTCATTTTTAACCGTTGAATCAAACCTAAACTTAACTTTATACTATAAATTAGAATTTCTTTATTTTTAATTTTAAACTTAAGGGTATTTTAGATATTTCAAATGTAAAAATGAAACATTAATCAAGAAAATGTATAAATTAATATACTAAATGTAATCTAATAATATAAAAATGTAAAATTTTAAAATACATTGTATATTTTTTTAAATAAAAACAAAATACATGATTTAAAACTGTAAATAATACATAATTGTAGTCGTTTTTTTTAAGTTAATTTATGCATTTTAAGGTCAAAATTAAGTATTTATCGAAAAAAGAGTATAAATTAGTAAATCAAACGTAATATAATGATATAAAAATATAAAAATTCAAAACACAAAATATACATTTTAAATAAAAGTAAAATACAGAGTACAAAAATGTAAATAACTCTTGATTTTACAAACACATCTAGGCCCTGTTTCGTAGAAAACGACCATTTGCTCCAAAACGCAATTCGAAAGCAAATGTGGGTCATCATTCAAATAAAAAGATAAACAACAAATTTTGATGCAAAAGTTAAATATTAAAATTGGTTTCTCTTGTACGACTTATTAATTAATTATGATTTTTTTTTTCTATTTGTAAATTTGTTTGAATTATTCAAATAATTTTTTCTGCAATCTATTGACCAATTCACCTAATATTAACTTGGTAAAAATCCCTTAAAAAAAAGTAAATATTTGGTGGGAGTGGACTAGACTTTGGCTGATTGGCATGCGTTCTACTAGTTTCATTTTATTGTTATTTTAACACCCACGTGAACTTTTTTAATCATTTTTCTATTTCATGTATGACATCACTTTTCCAACCACTTGAACATGTGTTATTATTATAATTTTTTTTACTAATACTACATTTACTAATAACTAAATTATTTGGCCAATTAATAAAAGTCCTAATTAAAGTTGTCACTGCTTACCTCTTTTTATAAATAAAAAAAAAATTATGAAAGTTCCCCCTTTTTTTTTTATTTAAAGGTGAAGGATTTGAATTTTACACTTTAAAATGAAGTCGGTTGTGATATTACTGTTAGGTTATACCTATAATTATTAAAAGTTGTTGGATGGAAAAGAACAGGTCATGAAGGAAAATTAATGGAGCCTTCTTTTTCACCAAATCAATATTAAAAATAATAACAATGTTGGCAAACGTTGTGGAAGGAGCCAATGCAAATTTTCCAGGAAGATATGTTCTGCCTTGAACTTTGACATTTTGTTCAACAAGTTCAGCATCTTATGAGCCTAGATCGCCTTTGCTCCGGCTTGATTCGAGAATCGAAGAAGAAATGGCAACGACTTTGGTGACCCGCGTCATCGACCGGCTAGTTCAGCTGCTAACTGAAGAAGGGAAACTATTTAAGGGAGTCAGCGGAGAAGTCCAGAGAGTAAAGCTTGATCTTGAGATCATCCAAGCATTCCTTACAGACGCCGAGGCAAGATTTGTGATCGGTGGCATGACCAACGGTGTGAGAGCCTGGATGAAACAGGTTACAGAGCTAGCTGTACGCATAGAAATTGTCATGGACGAGTATGTGGCACGTAGCAGATATCGGAACCGCGGGGGATTCCTTAATTTCCTCCGTAAAACAGGTTACGTTATCAAGACTCTGAAATCAGGTCTTGATATAGCCTCTGAGATTCAAAAGATCCGGGCATCATTGCAGGAAATTAAAAGCAGAAGTGCTCGATTTGGTTTCAGTCCCTCATCGACCGAGTTCGAAAGGCACGAGCCTCTGTTGGGTTCTCAATCTGTACAGGAAGAGGAAGTCTTTGTGGGCAACGATCAGGAGAATATCAGAAGAAGCCTTGTCGAAGGAGATTCCGCTTTGACTGTGGTCTCTTTGGCGGGAATGGGTGGGATCGGAAAAACCACTCTCGCTAAGAAAGCCTACGATCATGGAGATGTCCAAAGAAACATCAATTGTCGTGCTTGGATCAATGTGTCTAACCGTTACAGCATGAGGAAGCTATTATTGGACATGATAGAGCATATTTGCCCAGCTGCAGAACAAAATCGCACAACTGAAGAGCTGAATGTTTCCTTGAGGCAATATTTCCAAACGAAGAAGTACATCGTTGTTTTTGACGATGTTTGGGATAAACACTTTTGGAGGCTTATGGAGGAGGTTTTTCCTGATAATGAAAAAGGTAGTAGAGTAATAATTACGACTCGTAATCTGAGAGTTGCCCCAATCTCTGAGGAAACACCAAAGGCTTATGTTCATAGACTACAACTTCTACCCTTAGACGTGGCCCAGGAACTCTTTTCTAAAGTGGCATTCCGTCATGAGTTTGAACGGCGTTGTCCTCCAGAGTTGGAGGAATTGTCCATTGAAAATGTTAAGAGGTGCGGAGGCCTGCCACTTTTAATAAATGTAACAGCTGGTTATTTGTCGACAAAAGAGAAGGTGATATTTGAATGGCGGAGAGTGTTGTTCTATTTTGAACAAAGCCCCTCTTTTGGTAGTGCTCTAAGAGTAATCTCTCTTAGCTATCATGATCTACCTCATAGGCTCAAGTCTTGCTTCCTGTATTTTAGCATCTTTTCGGAGGACTATTTGGTTTCCGATATAAAATTATTTAGGTTGTGGATTGCGGAGGGCTTCATTCAGAAAGAGGAAGACAAGACACAGGAACAAGTTACTGAAGAATATTTGAATGAGCTGATTCGAAGAAACTTGGTTCAGATCTCATCTGTCAACCGCCAAGGCGTTGAAAGACTCTGCAAAGTAGTCCATGACTTGATTCATGAGATGATCATGTCAAGGGCCAATGAAACAAGCTTCTGCGATATTCAGTATGGAGAAGAGTCACAAACCGAAGGCAAAAGTTCTCGTCTATCAATCCGTGGCAGCACAGAAAATATTTCGGTAATACTCAAAGACTACAATGAGGTTCGTTCTCTGTTTCTTTTTGATATCAGTGAGTTGAGCAAGGATTTTGTGGGTACTTTATTCGTAAGATCTAAGCTTCTGACAATAGTCGATTTTGACAATGTTCCTCTCAATTATCTCCCAAATGCAGTGGGAAACTTACTATACCTAAAGTGTTTAAGTCTAAGAAATACTATGGTGAAGGTACTTCCGAAATCTATGGGCAAACTAGAAAATTTACAGACGTTGGATATTAGGAATACCCTTGTGGAAAAGTTACCAATTGTGATCTATAATCTTAAAAAACTACGACAACTTTTTGCCAGCTGTCTTGTTGAGAAAAATAATTTGAGTTCAAGTCATGGAGTCGGGATTAAAGAAGGGATTGGTCGTTTGGAGAATTTGGAAATTCTAATGACCGTGGAGGCAAATGAAAGAGATGCTGATTGCATGAAAGAGTTGGAGAAGCTGGGGCAATTGAGATGGTTGGGAGTGTCAAGATTGATGAAAAAAATGTTAGGATTTCTTGATCTACAATCCATTTCATCTCCGCCGCCTCTTCTCCAAAATCTCATCCTTGAAGGCCCCTTGCAGATGATGCCAGACTGGATTTCAAATCTTCAGTATCTAAGCGTGTTGGGGTTAAATTTCTCCAAGCTAGGCAATGACCCTTTAAAATGTCTCCATGGTTTGCCTAATTTAGTGTTTCTCTCTCTCTACCACGCATTTCATGGAGAGCAACTTCATTTTGAGGAAGGCGGTTTTCAGAAACTCAAGGTGCTTGTCCTAAGAGAGCGGCATGGGCTAACGACATTGAAAATAGACAGAGGAGCGCTGCCACTTCTCGAAGAATTACAAGTTGGACCTAGTTAGCATCTGGATTCCCTCTGACATCCAACACCTGCGGAATATAAGAGTTCTTGAAGTTTACGACATGCAAACAGATTTTGTACTTGGTATGCTTCCGGATGAAGGTTCTGATTATCAGAAAGTTGAGCATATACCAAGTGTTGTTTTCAAGTACAGAGTTAGTAAAAGACGTTATGCGGTATACAAGCTCGGCGAATCAGACTTGTTGGACCATCTGCGAGGTTTAGGGAACTCCAGATATATTGCAAGGGATGAGTGTCAGTTCAGTTTCTATTACAGTGATGACGAAGACTTGGCAACAACTTCAGATGTTGAGTGGAACGATGATCACTTGAGTTTCTTCAGCGATGACATTGAAGACTGAAGATTTCTGTAAGTTCATTCTCTTTTGTCTTTGGCATAATTTTTTGGTATGTTCCTGCTCGTTCAGTTTTTATCTCGTTTCAGAAACATTGTCTTTTCAGTCGACTTCTACGCACAAATATCTGATGACATTTTCTTCCTCTTTTCTTTCATCTGTGTCTCGTGGAAAGTGAGTGAAAATTTTACCATATACCTTCAAAAAAAATCTTCTGTTGAATTTAGCCGACACTTCTATCTTCAATAAGCAATCTTGTTTTAGAATACTTAAATGATTCAAGCATTGTATTAACCAAAACACTTTCTTGTCAATTTTTTTGTGTAGAAAGTTTATGAAAATTTATCATCTGGTAAGTTTATGAAAAGATACTGTAAAACCCAACATTATGAGATAGATAGTGTTGATGCCAAAAATGTCTCCGGCACCAACACCAGATGTGGTCGGCTGTTCCGACCACCTTTGCCCGTGTGCTCTGCTCGTACTCTCATACTCCTGCAAGAAAAGAAGGGAGCACCTAGAAGTGATGGGGACACCGGTGGGGTGTCTGCCGTGGGCACTCCGATGCTTAAGTCAGAACTTGGGTCTGATGAGCGAAGGGAGAGGCAGAGTTTTGGCAAGGATAAAAAGTCCGTACCTGGAATGGAGGGATGACCCTCTATTTATAGATATTCCCGCGGGTCGGGGCACTCGGGGCGACCCCATAGGGTCGGCTTAGTAGGGCTCCCGGCGGGTAAATAGGGGCATGGCGCCCGTAGGTTTTGGGCCAACCTGATGACGCCACGTGGTCTCCCCCTAGGCTAGGTGCGCTAGGGTGGTTGAGTGGTTGCGGCAGGTGACGCCAAGGATGGCTTCGGCCGGCTCAGGCGGCGGAAATTGGGGGGAACAGTGGGAGTAGGTGATGGGGAGACGTGATTTGACCCCCTGAAGTTAGGGGGTGTACTTCCCACTGGAGGGACGGCGTACGGAGACAGCTAAGGAGCTCGGACGTTCCGAGCACAAGGCAGTTCCCCGAGCGAGAGGATGTGAGTGCCTCCCAGCATCCTGAGGAGTGGTCGGTCGTGTTGGGGTCGCTTACGGTCGGATGCGGTCGGCTGACGTAAGCCGCGTGTGGTCGGAGATCTTCTACCCAGTATACCCGGGCACAAGGGCAGGCTCGGTTAGGAGTCCGTGGCGTCTTGGTTGGTATTCCCAGGATCCCAAGTATACTCGGTCGTACTCGGCAAGGGCGGTGACGTCGGGTAGTCGAGCGTGTCCTCGGAGTGCAGGCACGTGCCCGGTTCGGATCACGGCCTCAACATTAGCCCCCCTAGCATCTCTGGGCGGGCACGGCCAGGGGTGCTACCAGGTCAATCTCTTGGTCCCGCGCAACGCACGGTGGCACGTGCTTTTTCAAAGCATCTTGGGCGAGAACTAGTAGGTGGTCGGTCATCTGGGGAAGTTGGATGTGCTCGGGCACACGGAGGAATGCGCATCCGCTCACGAACAGATGATCGGGCGTTCTCCAGGCGAGTCCCAGACCAGACTGGTGCTGGCAATAAGCGAGGGTGACGTGGCCCAAGCGGCTGACGTGGCCTTTCCCACGTGTCGCTCCCGGGTTGGCTGGAAGAACAACCGGTGTTTTTAGGGCATTTAATGCAGAAGTGACGGGATTGGCGGGAAACCGAAGCGTCGCCTCAAAACTGATGCCCGCTTTTCCCGCCAAATCGATTCCTATAAATAGGGGGCCTGCGCACCTCATTTCCACATCGCACAAAAAGATTCCGAGAGCTGCCGAGAACTGCCGACAAGAGAGGTGTTCGAGAAGCATTCGTCATCGATCGGGTCCGAGGACTTCCAAGGAGGGGGTACGCGACAATCTTCCGTGGACGATCAGACCATCACCGACCAGGTAACTGTCCCTTTTCATCATGAGCAGCCTTTCCGATTCCGAGAATGAGAACCTGTCCGGGGACATCGACGTGACCGGGTATACGAGTAGCAGTTCAAGCTCGAGCACGAGTTCCAACCCACCAGAAGACCTGTCCGGGCTGTCTGACATTCCCACTCCGCTAGCACAGCCGGTCGAGCAAGCTGCCGAGGG
This sequence comes from Ficus microcarpa, assembly GCA_025413485.1. Lineage (NCBI taxonomy): Eukaryota > Viridiplantae > Streptophyta > Magnoliopsida > Rosales > Moraceae > Ficus > Ficus microcarpa. The sequence continues at coordinate 3,304,286 of CM046381.1, read as the reverse complement.
GGAGGAGGTGTCCGAGAGAACAGCGGAGGGAGCGAGTACTTCCGGTAGGGAGGGGTCAGAGAGCTCGGCGAGCACGGCTCCGCCCGGGGAAAGTTTCGACAGGCAGAGGAGGTCCACTCGTCCGATGCGCGTGAACGGTCAGCGCGTCTACAAGATGGGCGACTCGGAGGCCGAGCAGCTGGCTGGCGTCTTCCCCATCTACACGGTTGATTACTTCACCACGGGGGTCACTTGGAGCTACTTACAAGCGCTCCGGGAGGAATTCGACATCCTGGAGTACGTGGAACTGGTGGTTCCGGGGCCGGGTGACCTTCCGTCTCGGCCTCCGCGCGAGCACATCACCCTGTCCGCTGAATTCTTTAGGGCCGGGCTTAGACTTCCATTCCATCCTTACCTGAGACGAGCGCTCACTCGGCTCAACATGGCGCCAATGCAGCTTAATGCGAACGCCTATCGCATCTTGGTCGGCTGCTACGTGTTGTGGAGGAAGAACTTCGGCGTCGAGATGCCACTGCGGGTGTTCCAGAACTTGTACCGCATGAAGTCCGGTCCCTCTTCCTTGGGGTCTTACTATTTCCAAGGGCACAAGGGGACGTTCATCACTGGGTGCCTGGACTCGGACAAGCAATTCAAACACCTCTGGTTTTATGCCGGGGGCAGATGGCTACACGGGCAGCTGCCACGCCGAGAACTGCCGAGAGCTGAACGGGTGCCGGTCGTCTTTCGGCGCGGGTATGTGTGGACCAGGTCCCCCCACGTAGACGAGGGGAGCAGGAGTGGGATCGACAGGCTCTGGGAGCTGTCTGATCCGGAGAGGAATCAGCAAGGGCTACTTTCTTCGGACAGTCTCACGAGATATGGCTGGGTTGGCTCGTCATCGTCCTCGGCCAACCCCGACGACCAGCCTGTGAGAGGGGTGACCGTCGCGTCCCAAATGCCCGTTCCGAGCGTCCACTATACGGCATGGACAGTCGTTGTCCCGGACAGGGGGGCATCCTCGAGTAGGTCCGAGATCCCGCGGGGGGTGCCAATGGCCTCGACCCATGGTCCGTCGTCTGGCGGCTCCTCCCCTGGGAGCTGGGGCCCGAGGGTAGCCGACGAGGACATGGATAGGGTGGTCAGGCAACTATACCCCACGCGGGGTATTCGGATCGAAGGTTATTTTCTTCCAAGTTTCGTGCCCTCGGGTAGGTTTCGTATGAGTTACTGATGGAGTTGTTTTGATTGCAGAACCCATAGCCGATCGGGAGCGAAGGGGGACTAAACGCCCCAGCGAATAGGACCGCGCTGCTCGGCTTCAGAGATTCAAGACCGGGGACGGCGGGAAGGGGAAAAGCTCTTCATCTGCGGCCCCAAGCAGCAGGCCTTCTCAGGGGGCCCCGGTCAGCAGGCCCTCTCAGGGGGTTCCGAGCGGCCACCGCTCGCAGGACTCGCCGAGCGCCCGGCGTTCTCAGGAAGCCCCGAGTGCTCGCTCCAGTCAGCCAGCCTCCGATAGTCGGGCAATCGTCGCGGCGCTGCCTAGTCAGCAGCGTTCTGGGTCAACGGTCCATGAGAGCCGCTCGTCACGGCCCAGGGAGGAACACCAGGCTCCAGCAACGTCTTCCCGGGTAAGGCGAAACGAGCATAGGGCTCGGGAGGTTCGTCAGCCTCCGGCTGTAGCCGAAGCTCCTCAGCGGAGCACAGTGCAGATGGCGCTCCTTAGGAAATTCGACGAGCGCTTGACGGACCAGGTAGCCGAATCGGCCAAGGGTTTGGACCCGATCGAGACCACTAATGGAGTGATCCAGAGGTTGGTGGAGGTAAGTGTATTCTGCTCACGGATTCAAGTTCTCGTTCTTTTCTTGTTTCTCACATTTAGGTTTCATCTGTAGGCGGTCTGCCTGGCCTTTACGGCGAACTCGGCCTCCCGCGGCTATGCCAACGCCATGGACGCCAAACTTCGGTCGGCTGAAACCGATGCCACGAAAGCTCGGAGTGAGAAAAGGAAGGCCGAGGCCAGCGCGAAAGACGCCGAACAGAAGGTCGAGGACGCCAAACGGAGAGTCGAGGATGCCGAGAAGAGGGCAGCGGACGCTGAATCGAGGGTGGCCGAGCTCGAGGCTGCTCGGGAACTGGCGGAAAACCTGCGCCGAGAAGCCGAGGAGGCTTGCTCGAAAGTCGAAGAGGCTCTTGCTTCCTCGGACCGGGAGCATGCTCGGTACAAGCAGGAGGAACTTCCCAGGGTGCTCGAGCAGGCGAGGGCAGCCGCGGTAGAAAAGTTCTCCAGGTTGGCGGAGTTCAAGGCTCTCATGGAGGCCGAGTACAAGGATGGTATTCGGGACATGATCGCCGGCTTCAACCTCTCCAACCCGAACGTGACTGGGGTAGACTGGTCCTTCACGCCGGAGCTCTCTGGGGAGACCGCGGCTGAGGATGGGGAGGGCCCTGTTGCCGAGGAGGGTGAAATGACCGGGGCCTCGCCCGAACTCGAAGACTTAATAATCATCGACGAGCCCGAGCAGGCTCCCTCCGTCGACCATCCTGCCGATCATCCTACAACGGCCGAGCAACAGCCTGCTGAACAAGCATCCGAGCAGCCTCCTTCCGAGCAGACTATGGTTGGCTCGGTCGTCCTCCCCAGCCAAATAGATTAGTTCTCCAATCGAGGGGTTTTTTTTTTTTTTTTTTAGGCTCGGGGGTGCCCCCATTGTACCCTCCACCTATCCGAAATTAATGAAGTTTCTTTTTCACTGTGCTGTCTTTAATTTTCTTAACAGCTTGTTTTCAATTTTCTTGCAACTGTCCTCCTGGTTGGGTATGTCTTCCGAGCACTGCCTCGACTATGTTGAGTCATGGGACCCGTCCCTGCTCCACCCCCCCAGTGCGGGGGCCAAGAGTCTTGGTCCGCGGGTTAAGGCTGATGGTGCTCGGAATGAGCCGTAGTCTGGTGCTCGGACCCAGGAGCTGGTCCTTGGTCGGTTGACCGAGCGACTCGTCACTGGGGGATCCTGGTGCTCGGTTGTGGGACCTGGTCACTGGTCCGAGAACCGAGAGACTTGCTGCTTTGGCGGGTCCTAGTCGAGCACCAATCTCGGTTGGTGCTCGGTCGTGGGACCTGGCCCCTGGTCCGAGGACCGAGGGACTTGCTGCTTTGGCGGGTCTTGGTCGAGCACCAATCTTGGCTAGTGCTCGGTCGCGGGACCTGGCCCCTGGTCCGAGGACCGAGGGACTTGCTGCTTTGGTGGGTCCTGGTCGAGCACCAATCTCGGTTGGTGCTCGGTCGTGGGACCTGGCCCCTGGTCTGAGAACCGAGGGACTTGCTACTTTGGCGGGTCCTGGTCGAGCACCAATCTTGGCTGGTGCTCGGTCGTGGAACCTGGCCCCTGGTCCGAGGACCGAGGGACTTGGACAAACGAAGAGGCCTGGCTTTGGGCACATAGGGTCTTGGATAAATACTTTATTCATTGATTTCTGTAATTGTACAACAGTGTTATTGATAAAAGCGCTTCAAATGATCAGCGTTCCACTGGTGACCGAGCAAGTTGCCTTCTTGGTCTTGGAGCCGGTAAGTGCCTGGTCGGACCACTTCCGTGATGGTGTAGGGCCCCTCCCACTTGGGACCGAACGAGCCCACTCCGGGTTGGTGAACCAAAACCTTCTTCAGGACGAAGTCACCCACTCTGAATGCGCGCGGTCGGAACTTCTTGTCGTAGTATCTCGCGACGACCTGGTTCCGAGCGGCTGTACGGATGAGAGCCCGGTCGCGCTTTTCTTCTACTAGGTCTCGGATCGACAGCAGCTGCTCTTCGTTGTCCTCTTCGTCATAACCTTCTATCCGGAGACTGGGTAGGCCGACTTCGGCAGGGATCACAGCTTCAACCCCGAATGCCATAGCGAAGGGGGTTTCCCCGGTCGCCGTCCTCTTGGTTGTACGGTAGGCCCATAGCACCCCGGGGAGCTCATCGATCCAAGCCCCCTTATGCTTCTCCAGGTTCTTCTTCAAGTTATCCTTGATGGTCTTGTTGACGGTTTCAACCTGACCGTTGCTTTGGGGGTGCCCTGAAGACGAGTAGACCTTCCTTATTCCGAATTGTTCGCACAGCGCTTCGAATTTCGGGTTGTCGAATTGTTTGCCGTTGTCGGTGACCACTGTGTGGGGGATCCCGAAGCGACAGATGATGTTCTTCCATAAGAAGGCCGTGCACTTCGCTTCGGTCTGTTGTGCCAGCGGCTCCACTTCAACCCACTTGGTGAGGTAGTCGATCGCAACTAGGCAGTAGCGTAGTTGCGCTCGTGCCATTGGCAGTGGTTCTATCAGGTCGAGGGCCCACTTCGCAAACGGCCAGGCGCACACTACTGAAGTGAGCTTCTCCGGATGAGACTTGATGACTTTGGCGAATTGTTGGCACTTGATGCACTTGCGGGTGAATTCTGCCGTGTCTTTCTCCATGGTCGGCTAATAGTACCCCTGACGGAGGCACTTGAAGGCAAGTGCCCTTCCTCCCGAGTGATTTCCGCACACCCCGCTGTGGATCTCCTTCATCAGGTATTCAGCTTCGGCTGGGCTGACGCATCTTTGGTAGGGGGCGGAAAAGCCTCGTCGGTAAAGCCTTCCGTTGATGATGGTGAATCGAGCCGAGGTGCGCTTGATCCGGCGAGCCTATTCCCGGTCCTCGGGCAACCGAGTGGAGGTGAGATATTTTACGATTGGGTCCATCCATGTCGAGGTACTTTCGAAGCAATGAACGTGCTCCAGTTGGTCAACGGTGGGTTGGCTTAGCTTCCCGATGGGAAACGAGACCAGGCCCTCTGTGTCAGTCCCCGAGGCCAGCCGAGCGAGGGCGTCGGCCTCGCTGTTCTCGGATCGCGGAATGCGAGTGATATGGTAGCTTGTGAACTGATTGAGCAGGGCCTTCACTCTCCCAAGGTATTTGGCCATCCGTTCCTCTCGCGCTTGAAATTCCCCCGTCACCTGATTCACTACGAGCATCGAATCGCTGAAGATGTCGACGTCAGTGACTCTGAGTTCCCAGGCTAGTCCGAGTCCTGCTATCATCGCTTCGTACTCTGCTCCGTTGTTTGAGGCTTTGAAGTCGAAGCGCAAGGCTTGGCTTGTCTTGTATTGATCCGGGCCGATGAGGACAAGGCCTGTGATACCTAAGATTTCTATGTCTCTATTTCCTCCTTAGAAGGAGTTGAATGTATGCCGAGAAGGCATTTACGAAAAAGTTCGATTTAGAACTTTATTATGCGAGATGGGTCCGTATAGCTTTACAGGACTCAAAAATGAAAGTTTAGACTTGAAATTGGCCTTTTCGAATGGAAAGGGACGATTTTTGCATCATTTTAGAAAAGTCAAAGTGTTGACCAAGAAAGTCAACTTTGACCAGAAAAGTCAAAGTTTGACCCAAAATGGTCAAATGTGCAGTAGTATAAATTTTTAGGACCTGCAGTATGAGAAAAATACTGTAGAAGCTCAGTTTTAGATAGAACAGCATAATTAAGAGCTAAAACCACCATAGAAAAATCAAGCACGCTAAAATAGGGCACTAAGCAAAAGGATTGCAGAAAAGAAGAAAAATATTTTTTCAGTCCGATTTTCACAGATAAAAAGTTGGACTGCAGTATAAAAATCCATACTGTGTATTAGTAGTCACAGTATGGAAATTTAAGTATGTTCAGTATGAAAATAAGTTATTTTCACAAAAATAGTCAAAAAGGGCTTTTTAATTATGACATCATCGTTTTTAAATTATGATATCATAAAAATTTTGTGAGCCAAGCTAGATAAGACAAGTGTCTTATTCTAGAAAATTCTTGCTTGTTCACCAAGAAAAGATTTTCGGCCAACAGTGGCATTTTTGTAAAGATTTTAAGTTTTGGGGCAAAAGTGTAATTTTCGAAAAATTTATGATGTCACATGGATGATGTCACTATGATGAGTCACCAAAAAAAAAAAAAAAAACTTGCTCTACAAGGTATGGCCGGCCACCTTATGGAAGAAGGGATGATTTTTCAAAAATTTAGGGGTGAAAATCTAATTTTTGAAAAGTTTAGCTTTGCCTATAAATAGAAGTGTTCATACCCATTTTTATTCAAGAAATGAGACTAAACTCTGCCCATTTTCTCAGCCAAAATCCGAGAGCCATTGTGGGAGAGAAACCAAAGAAAATTTTTGGATCCAATCTTGGATGTGATTTCGGTTTTGTGTAAGGTAGTTTTCGGGTGAGTTTTGCGCCACTTTCCAGCCCTTTTCTTTAGGTTGTGGCTGTGGATTTGGTGCAGGAATTCAGAGGAAAGAACCACAAAATTTTGGGGAAAAGTTCGGGTTTGGTTCAAGCAACCGAAACCAATTTTTGAGCAAGTTTTGGGAGCCAAAATTGTCCCTTGGCAGCCCACGGGTTTGAGAGAGAGAGAGGTCAGAAAATTTCAGTTTTTGGGGCTGATTTTGAGCAGCCAAGCCGTGCATAGGGAGGGCTGTTTTGTGGTCAAATTTCGTGCCATTTTGGTGAGCTAGAAACCGGATCTAGGTGCTAGAGCCGAGGGGTGTCTTTCGGGTCCAAAACCGTGAGCAACCCTACCTTTTTCAAGAGGTAATTTTCAAAACCTAATCCTAGTTTCATTTAAACTTTTTAAAGAAAAGTTTAAATGTATTTTGAGCTATGGTTTGTAAGAGCATAAGCTCATTTATTTTTGTGCCCATTAGTTAAAGTTTTATGCTTGATTTGCTAGCTTAAGGGGTGGTTGGTTCAATTATGCATTTATGATTTCATACCTATGTTTGATTGATCATAGGTTGCATGTTAGAAGCATGAATGAAGTTATATGTCCCCAAGTATGTTAGTAAGAGCAAGAATGCATGTTAGGGTGCTAGTTTGATTGTTTTGGCATGCTATAGCTTGAATGGTTGATGTATGCTAGAAGATAGAACCATGCAGCCATGGTTTGTGCAACCGGATTAGTAGGGCTGTATGGGTACGTTGGGAAGGCATGTTAGAACATGCGGGACGTTAGAAACGTTGTATGATTTGTCATTAAGCTCCCGATGTGATCGGTCGAGTTAGAAACCACGAATTAGGACGTTAACCGGATCAATTAGTTAAGGCTGCCAGTTCGGGTTCCCCACTGGCCAGTCGCAGAAAAGTGGTATTTGCAGGTCGTTAGAGGCCGAATGGGCAAAAACCTAAAACACGAAAGTTGTAGAACAGGGTTTTTCCTAGGGGTCAACGCGAACCGTTTCCCAAAATAAGGTTCCAAAGGCCTCTGTTTTCTCGAAAAACCGAGAGTGATCCAGTCAGACCTAGTTTTCAGGATCAACGAGTTTCAAATTAAAACTGGTATTGATCTAAGCAGAATCAGATTTTTTGTAAAACACGAAAGTTTTAGAACTCTTCAAGAGCTAGAACTTTCGTGAAGACAACTTTTTCGGATTCCAAAGGGATTTTTAAATACAACCTGATTTCGGAAAACTGCGCAGGGAACAAGAAATCCTTGCACAGAATTTTTTAGAACCAGTTCAGGAAAAACTGTTTTTGATTTAAAAACATTGTTTTGAACATGGAAACTATTCCAAAGGTAGTTTCCGACCCTCAGATGTTTTATAAAAGCAGTTCTATCTGTCAGGAAAATTTTAGAAGAATTTTAAGAAAGTTGGGCTCTATTACCTAACTCTTTTAATGATTTTAAAGAAAGTAAAGTTTTTCAAGTTCAAGGTTTGCTAGTCAGTAGTCACGAAATGTAACCGGGATTTACACCCGAGTTACTAGGCTTAGCCCAAAACCCAAGCTTGACCCGAAGAGGGTTGACCTTAGTAACCTTAGAGGTTAACGTGAGTTAACCTAGTAGAGATCAAGTTCAGTTATGAGCAGAGAGTTAGTAGAAAAGGTTATCCAACGTAACCTAGTAAGTTACGAGATACGATTACATAGGGTTATCAGATATAACCCAAAGTGATAAGGTTACTTAGTGTAACCATGCATGAGATAGTTTATAGTTAGGGGGACATATAACAAAGCATGTAAGAATGTTGGTTGGAGACCAACATATTATAGTCATAGATTAGAGACCTTACTTATATCCTTCGGTTAAGCAGGACGTATCCAGTAGCTAGACGCGGAAGCGGAGCAGCTTAGCATCAGAGATAGAAACGGTAAGTACAACGCCGCCTACAGCATAGGCTAGTAGTTGTATACTTACTTAGAGATGAGTTCAATGTTCAGTGTTCAGTGCTATGTGCTATATGCTATGTGCTATATGCTATGTGCTATATGCTATATGCTATATGCTATGCTAGATGCCATGTTTAGATAACATGTTTTATAGATGCCATGCAGTATGTATGTTCAGATTTCAGTAATAAGCATGATTTAAGTATAGGAACATCATGATGCATGTTCACTAAATCTTATAAGAACAAAAAAGGTCTCGGGTAGACTTTAAAGGCAGATCAGTAGGCAGATGGCAAGCAGAACTTGCCGGTGGCGTATCCCCCGTCACAGGGCGGGTCGGGCTATGGCAAGTGTAAGTCCATGGTTGCGCGCTGGATACGTTCACCTCAGTAAAGGGCCCATTAGCAGATTAAGTTAGAAAGACAGTAAGTAAGTTAGCAGCAGATAACAGAGCATAATATGAACATAACCGGTTCATGCATATGTTTATCAGTTTATGTTCAGTGCACTAGTTGCCAGTATATGTTCTATGCAGTGTTGACATGTTGTGATGTTAGTAGTATATATGTTGCGGCATAGGAGTTGTACTTGCTGAGCGAAAGCTCATTGTTTTAAGTTTATGCTGTAGGTAAGCAACCTCTCAGCAATCTCTGATACAAGATGGAGGAGCGTGGTCGGGCAATGTGAAATCGTGGGGAATGGAAGTCGCTACGCGTTTAAATTCTTCAGACACGTTGTATTGAGAAATGTATTTTTAGAACAGTTACGTGCTAAGTAGCACGGTAATAAAATAAAATAAAAAAAAAAAAATTTTCCGCTGTGTTTTCAAATACTAAGTAAGTATTATTTTCAGTAGTCAGCAACAGTAATAATTAGCAAGTAGCAAGCAGTAGAGTAGCGCACCGGCGCCAGGTCGGGGCGTTACAAGGCCGGCCCCGGAGCCCCCCGTGTTCGACGATCCGTCGACGAAGAGCTTCCACCTACGGCGGTCGTCGTGGACGGGGGCTCCGAGCACCTACATGGGCTCGGGTAGGTGCATGGGATCCGAGCACTCTGTCCTGTGACCGGGTACCCCGGGCATTGGCGCATCCTCGCTTGCTCCCTGGTCGGGTGTAACTGCTCTTGTGAACTCGGCTACAGCCTAGGCCTTTATCGCCGTTTGGTGAACGTATTCGATGTCAAACTCCCCCAGCTCAATTGCCCATTTTGCGATGCGGCCCGATAGCTCCGGGTTCTGCAAGACCTGGCGGAGTGGGTACTTTGTTGGTACCCGGATAGGGTGCCCTTGGAAGTAGGGCCTCAACTTGCGGGCTGAAAAGACCAGTGCTAGAGCGAGCTTTTCCAGGGGAGTGTACCTTTTCCAGGGGGGTGTACCTTTCCTCCGCCCCCTGTACCTTTCCTCAACTTGCGTTTTGTTCTCCTCTCGTATTATGGCAGAACTGACCGCTTTTTCGAAGACGGCCAGGTAGACATACAGGACCTCCCCGGGTAAGGGCTTTGACAACATCGGCAGGTTCGCCAAATACACCTTCAGGCCTTTGAAGGCTTCTTCGCACTCGCTATCTCAACTGATCTTCCCTGTGACTTTAAGTACCTTGAAGAAAGGGGCGCACTTGTCCGTGGATTTGGAGATGAAGCGCGAAAGTGCCGCCGTCATACTGGCGAGTCTCTGGACTTCTTTCACCGTCTGGGGGGGCTGCAAGTCCAGGACCGCCTGGGACTTAGAGGGATTGACCTCGATCCCTCTGTGGTTCACCATGAACCCGAGGAACTTTCCGGATTCCACGCCAAACGCACATTTCTCCGGGTTCAGCTTCATCTGGTACCGGCGTAGGATGTCGAAGCATTCCCGTAAGTCTTGGATGTGGTCTTCCGCGCGTCTGCTCTTCACCAGTATGTCGTCCACGTAGACCTCCATAGACCTCCCGATTAGCGGGGCGAACATCTTGTTCATCAGTCTCTAATACGTGGCTCCGGCGTTCTTTAAGCCGAATGGCATGACCCGGTAACAATAGAGTCCCTGGTCGGTGGTGAACGCCGTTTGGCTTGGTCCGACTCACTAAGCGGGATCTGGTTGTACCCTGAGTAGGCGTCCATGAAGCTGAGGAGCTCGTGTCCCGCTGTGGCGTCAACCAGCTGGTCTATCCGGGGCAGGGGAAAGCAGTCCTTCGGGCAGGCCTTGTTGAGGTCAGTGTAGTCGATGCAAACGCGCCACTTCCCGTTGGACTTCTTGACCAGGACCACGTTAGCCAGCCATTCCGGGTAGGTCACCTCCCGGATGAACCCGGCGGCAAGCAGCTTCTGCACTTCCTCGTTTATGGCTTGATACCTTTTTGGGTTGAAGGCTCTTCGTCTCTGGATCATGGGTTTGCTCGCGGGGTTGACGCTCAATCGGTGGCACATAACCGCCGGGTCTATCCCGGGCATGTCCCTGTGTGACAATGCGAATATGTCTTTGTAGCTGCTGAGGAAGCGCTCCATCTTCCCGCGGGTAACCTCGTCAATGGCCGACCCGATCATGACCACCCTCTCGGGGTGTTCCGGGTCGAGTTGGTACAGGGTCAGCTCGCCCACCGGGTCCGCTCGGATTAAATCCTCAGGCAAGCGAGGATCCAAGTCGCTGAGCCGGTAACTTCTCCGTCTGGAGCGTCAACGTCGTCGATCTTGGTGATGGTAGCGATGGTGCTCAGGGTGTTGGTCTTGCGGCAAACCTTGTTGACCACCTCCACATAGCACTTTCGCGCAGACTCCTGGCTTCCGCGAAAGACTCCGACGCCGGCATGAGTAGGGAACTTCATAGCAAGTTGGTATGTGGAAACCACTGTCTTGAGCGTGTTGAGAGTTGGCCTCCCCAGGATGGCATTGTAGACAGATGGTCGATCCACCACGATGAATTCGACCATCCTGGTGGTCCTCTTCGGGCCGTCCCTTATGGTTACTGGGAGTCGGATGGTGCCCGTCGAATGCATGCACTCGCCCGCGAAGCCGTAGAGCTGCGTCCGCGTGGGCGTGAGTACCACTCCCTCGATCCTCATCCTGGTGAACGCGTCCATGAAGAGGATATCGGCGGAGCTGCCGTTGTCTACGAGGACCCGGCGGATGACGTTGTTGGCCACCCGTATTTCGCCGACCAGCGCATCGTTGTGCGGGTGCAGCAACCGGTCGGCTTCGTCGTCGGTGAAGCTTATCATGGTGTTCTCCTGGCGGCAGATTTTGGTTATGTGTTCGGCCATGTTTATGTATTCACCGCGGGCAACCTGCCTTGCCTCGCAGGCGTAACTCCGGCGGCTACTGGCCGTGTCGCCGGCGGCGGCTCCGCCGAAGATGGTATGCACGATGTGCTCCGGGTCATCGTCTGCGGGTTGACCACTAGGCCCGGCCGCGGCCTGGGTCGCCTGGGCGGTTCTGCTCAGATCGCCAGCCTTTGTAATGGCTTTGTCCACGAACTCCCGCAGGTGGCCGTCCTGGATTAACTTCTCTATCTGGTCGTGGAGTTGGATGCAGTTTCTTGTGTCATGGCCGAAGTCTTTGTGGAAGAGGCAATATTTGTCCGAGTTCCTCCGGGGGCGGTTAGCCCTGAGCGGCGGGGGGTCTCGGAGAAGTCCGCGCCCTAAGATCTGGGCTAGCACCTGGTCGGCCGTGGCTACCAGGGGCGTGTATTGTTGGAATTTTCCTGCTGGGGTCTTCGGGGTCGAGGTCGATTCGGACCTTCCGCTCGGGCTACTGCCTTGCCCTTATCCGCTCGGCTCGGCCCTGCCCCGCTTCTCTCTGGCTTTTTGCCCGGGAGCGGTGGCTGTTCTCTAATCGAGAATCCTCTTCCTCTCATGTACTCGTCGGCCTCGGCGTGCTTCCACGCGATCCCTCTCATGTGCGCGAAGAACGGAGGTGCGTCGTATGCGAGGGCCCACAACAGCCGCTGGTCCTAGATACCTTCTCGGAATGCCTGGATCAGGGCGTCGTCAGAGCAACCCTTGACCTGCATTACCCCCTTGTCGAAGCGCTCGAGGAATTGTTTCAACGGCTCGTTGTCGCCCTGTTTTATTCCAAACAGATGTGCCGCCTCAAGCTTCCGAGCCTTCGACTCTAGGAAGGCGGTTGTGAAGGTGTCAGCCAGCTGTTTAAATGAGCCGATTGAACCGGGCCTCAGCCTACGGTGCCACTGACGGGTGGCTCCGGTCAGCGTCAGGCAGAACGCTTGGCAAAGCGCAGCATCGTTGGCGTTCTGGATGAGCATGTGTGCCTGGTAGTTCTCTAAATGCTTGTCTGCGTCCGTGGAGCCGTCATAGGATGCCACAGTGGGCATCTTGAATCCGCTAGGGTACGGTGACGCCATAATGGCCGGGGTGAACGGAGGGTCCACCACCCCGACCGGCTCTAGTCCGTACTGCTGGTCTACAAGCTGGTCCAGCTGTCGCTGCATCCGGTCAAGCCTCTCTTGGTCCCTTTTCTCCTTGGTCCGCCGATCGGGGGAGCGTCCTTGGGCGCGCCTCCGCCTCAACCCGGGGATGTCTAGGCGATCGAACACCGACGTGCTCGCGGGCACATCTATGGCGTTCCGCTGGTCCCCTCCGGGGATTGTGTGGTGGTCGGCGGCCCCTGAACGCGCACTCACGCTACGGCGGCTCCTGGATCGTTCGCGCCCCCAGGCAACCACTTCGTCCCTGGGCGCTCTACCAGAGCTCGCTCAGTCTTCCCGAGCACTGGGTCTCTCCCGTGCGGGGGACCCGCCTCTGACCCGAGCACTGGACACCGGTCGCCTACTTGGAGTCGACTCGGCCGCCTCGAGTTGTGTTCGGGCAGCCCTGGGATAAGGGTTTCCTTGGGCTTCCAAAAGTGCTCGGATCATCTCGGCTAGGTTCTGCACGTTCTCAGTGAGTACCTCCGTTTGGGTCGGCTTGCGTCGTGCTCGTGTGCCTCGCGGGCGCGGCTGCTGGCGGTTGCTCGGGGAACCTGTGCGGGTGTGGTTTTCTATCTCTTGGACGTCCTGGCTGCCTTGGGCGTCCATGGGAATGCTGCGGTCGTGCTAATGGAGCACGTGAAAGTGTTGTGGTTGCTGGAAGGACTCAAGTTGGGCCCTCCTTCTAGCGCCAAAATGTTGATGCCAAAAATATCTCCGGCACCAACACCCGATGTGGTCGGCTGTTCCGACCACCTTTGCCCGTGTGCTCTGCTCGTACTCTCGTACTCCTGCAAGAAAAGAAAGAAGCACCTAGAAGTGATGGGGACACCGGTGGGGTGTCTGTCGTGGGCACTCCGACGCTTAAGTCAGAACTTGGGTCCGATGAGCGAAGGGAGAGGCAGAGTTTTGGCAAGGATAAAAAGTCCGTACCTGGAATGGAGGGATGACCCTCTATTTATAGATATTCCCGCGGGTCCAGGCACTCGGGGCGACCCGATAAGGTCGGCTCAGTAGGGCTCCCAGCGGGTAAATAGGGGCATGGCGCCCGTAGGTTTTGGGCCAACCTGATGACGCCACGTGGTCTCCCCCTAGGCTAAGTGCGCTAGGGTGGTTGAGTGGTTGCGGCAGGTGGCGCCAAGGATGACTTCGACCGGCTCAGGCGGCGGAAATTGGGGGGAATAGTGGGAGTAGGTGATGGGGAGACGTGATTTGACCCCTTGAAGTTAGGGGGTGTACTTCCCACTGGAGGGACGGCGTACGGAGACAGCTAAGGAGCTTGGACGTTCCGAGCACAAGGCAGTTCCCCGAGCGAGAGGATGTGAGCACCTCCCAGCATCCTGAGGAGTGGTCGATCGTGTTCGGGTCGCTTACGGTCGGATGCGGTCGGCCGATGTAAGCCACGTGTGGTCGGAGATCTTCTGCCCGGTATACCCGGGCACAAGGGCAGGCTCGGTCAGGAGTCCGTGGCGTCTTGGTTGGTATTCCCAGGATCCCAAGTATACTCGGTCGTACTCGGAAAGGGCGGTGACGTCGGGTAGTCGAGCGTGTCCTCGGAGTGCAGGCACGTGCCCGGATCGGATCACGACCTCAACAGATAGCTTGAATAGGCATTAAAACCAGCCTAGAAAATTAAGCACACCTAGTAGGGATCAAGGGCAAAAAGGACTTAAAAAATAAGAAAAAAATTCATACTGTCCATTTTTACACAGATAAATTTTGGACTGTAGTACAGTATAAAAATACTGTGTTTAAGTGAACACAGTATTAGAAATATCTGTGTAGCTGAAAAATGGACTGTATATTGAGGAAAAGCCAAACAAGGCTTAATACAGATGACATCATCCTATCCTCAATTTATGACATCATAATTGGATTAATTAAGCTTGAAAAGAAAGTAAGGAAGGCTCTAGAAAATGTGACATGGCCGGCCACCTAAGAGGCAAAATTGCAAGGATTTATCTTTTAGGGCAAAAGTATAAATTTTGGGAAATTGGTGATGTAAGTATAGTGATGTCATCTAGATGATGTCATCATGATGAGGTCATCTTAGCCTTGTTCTCCAAGGGAGTAACCGGCCACCTCACCTCCAAAAAGTGCAAATTTTAATTTTCACGGGGTTGTTTTAGAATTTTTCAAAGTTTTTCCACACCTATAAATACCCATGAGGGGGTGGATTTTGGGCTGAAAAAATGGAAAAAATCAGCCAAACTCTTGCCAAATTTTCTCTCTAAAATCCAAGCAAGAGAAATCAAGAAAGAACAAAGAAAAATTTGAAAATCCAAGGGAAAACCTTAGGGGTGGTGTTTGGATTTTCAACCAAGGAACCAAGAGAAAGTTTGGAAAAAAATTGGAAACCCATTTCTAGCTTGTGGCCGAGTGTGGGGAGAGCAAGAAAGAGAAAAGGAAAACAAAAATTTTCAAGGGGGTTTTGTTTGGGAGAGTGTTCGGATTGCTTTAGGAAACCAAGAAAAAAGTTTGAGAATTTTTAGACCCATTTGGCTAGTGGTCGGTTGTGGGAGAAAGAAACAAGAAAGGAGAAAAAAAAAAATTGAAGTGGAAGCCTAGGGTGTGGCCGAATGTGCTAGGATCACCAAGTGACCAAAACAAAATTTTTGGTGCCCAAATAAAGGGTGAAAACCGAGTGGAAGGAGGACCAAGGGAGGGAGAAATTCAGATTCACAAACCTTAACCCATTTTTAGGGTTAGCCAAGGTAAAATCTCCCACCAACCCTAACCTTTCCATTATGGTTTCAATTGGAAATTTATGTGTATTTCCAAGCTAAAGTTTGTAAGAGCATAAGCTTAAGTTTATTTCAATTGCCCTAGACTAGGTGTGGTGCTCGATTAGGATTTTAGGGGTGGTTTGATTATGCTTTTATTTGCTATATGTTTATGCTTGCTTGCATGTTAGGATTGCATGATTAGATGGATTGTATGTCCCCTGTTTGTGCAAGCCAGTTGTGGCAATTATGCTAGGTTGCTAGTGCTGGTCATGTATGGTATGAGAATGAATGATTAGAATGAGATGCAAACCTAGAAGCATGCAAACCCTAGGCTAGGGCATATCTATTTTGGTTTGCATGGACGCGTTAGAGTTACATGTTTGTTCATGTGGGACGTTAGAAAATGCTGCATGTATGCTATTTAGGCTCCCGCACGTTCGGTTGAGTTAGATTTCGCGCAATAGCACGTAAAATGAAATTAATAATAGAAACTGCCAGTTCGGATTGGAACTGCTCAGTTTTCTAAAAAGTGAAATTTGAGGCCTTTAGAGGCCAAATTGGGAAAAATATAAAACATGAAAGTTGTTCAGAAGAGTTTTTCTTAGGGGTCTACGTGAACGGATTTTCAAAATGAGACTCTAATGGCCTCGGTTTTAGTGAAAACCCGAGCCTAACCATGCCCAGGTTTAATGCATGGTTAGGTGATTTCAACCCAGATTATGAATATGATAGAGTCCGAATTAAATTTTTCATTAAACACAAAAGTTTTAGGATTTTCGAGAGCTAGAACTTTCGTGAAGACAACTTTTTCAAATTCTAAACGGATTTTTAAACTGACACGGTTTTATAAAGGCTGTGCAGGGAACAAGAAAATTCCTGCACAGGATTTTCTAAAAAACTGTTTCAGAAAAACTATATTTTTCCAATTCTCATTGTTTTGACTATAGAGATTGTTCCAACGACAGTTTTCAGCCTCAAATGATTTTATTAAGCCCCATTTTAAGAATATGGATTTTTACGAGTTAAGTAAAGAGTTTTAGGATTAATTTCCTCAAATTTTCCAATTTAAGGAAAAATAGAATTTTCAAGCTAAAGTTTGGTAAGCAAAGCAATTACGCATAGTAACCGGGAAGGATACCCGAGTTACTGGGTCAAGCCCAAGGCCCAAAGGTTGACCCAAAAAGGGTTGATTATAGTTGACCGTAGTTGACCATAGTTGACTTTGGTTGACTAGCAATTTGACTTAGTTTGGCCTTAAGGGTTACTCAGTATAACCCTAAAGGATACCAATTGAGCTAAGATATAGGGTTAATGGAAATAACCCGATGGTCTGTGGATTAAAGAAGAAGCCCAAGGTTGGAAGATGATCTAACCCTAATGGTATATTATGGGCTTAGCACATAAGGTTACCCAATGTAACCTTTTAAGTAATAAATCCATAACAATAGGGATACTAAGTGTATCCAAATAAGACGTTATGCACAAAGGGACATACAACCAGGGTTATGTAAGCATGTTGGTTAGGTCAGCAACATTTCGTGAGTTTAACTAGACTATGTCCTTTATCAAGCAGGAAGAAACCTGCAGCTATATTCGGAAGAGGAACAGCAGTACTTGGGACATAGCGAGAGAGGTAAGTACAACTCCGTCTACAGCATCGGCTTTATGTTGTTACTTGCCAAAGTATGTTAGATGTATGCTAGGGTTAAGTGCTATGTGTTGTATATGTTGTGTTGCTACGTTGTTGTGTTATGTTGTTATGTGTTCATGATATGAATCATGATATGTTTATGATATGGTTTATGTGAAACCAAGTTATGATGCAAGTTATGCCAAGGTACGTTCATGATGTATGATATGTCATGTTATGATGATTGAGATATGAAGCATGTAAGTATGTTATCATGAAGCATGTTCACCTAATCTTACAAGAATGATAAGATTAAGTATGACATGATGAGATAAAAAGTAAGCAAGATGGCAAACAAGCTTGCCTGTGTCGTACCACCCGTCCTAGGTCGGGTTGGACTATGGTTTGAGTTGGAAATGAACTGGCCGCCCCAACCACTCCATAGTTGCACGCCCGGTACGTACACTCAAGTAAGGGGCCCATAAGTAAGATAAGCTAATGAAGTAAGATAAAGTGAATAAGGAAAGCATAATACGAGCATAACCGGACCGTGCATATATTATGCTTTATATGTTAAGTGTGACATGATATGTTACAATATGCCATGTTGTGTATAAGGTGTATGTCATGATATGTATGGCATGTTAGGTATGAAATGTATGCCATGACAAGTATGATAAGTATGCTATGTTACGTTATGCATGAAGGGTATGCCATGTTATGTATGAAAGGTATACCCTGTTATGTAGGAAGCATATGTTAAGTTACAAGTTGAAAGTTAAGGTATGCTATGTACATGACGTAAGGTCATGTTTTATATTTGTTGCGGCATAGATAGTTGTACTTGCTGAGCGAAAGCTCATTGTCTTACGTCTATGCTGTAGGTAAATAATCTGCAAGCAGTTGCTGATACAAGATGTATGAGCGTGGCAAGGTGAACTGTGAAATGTGGGAAAATATGCCGCTACGCGTTTTGATCTTTTCTAAGTATACAGTTTGCTATCCGAATGTTGTTCATTCATTGCAAGTACAGCTATGTGCTCGTTGGCATTGTATAAAAAAAAAAAAAATTTCCGCTGTCTTTCATGTAAGCAAGTTAATAAAAGGAACCCATATATATATATATATATGTACGTAAGGTAACGGCCTGTACTAGGCGGGTCGTTACAAGCGACCTATGTAAAGCGGGTCATTACATAATAGACAAATGAGGGTATATAATCACTTCACTTAATAGGTTGACCTTTTAAGTTCTCTTTTATCTTCATTCAAAGCCAAACAAGCTCAAGCGAGCATCCTGATCCATCAAATACAATATTGATTACTCCAAAAAAAGAGTACCATCTTGTAGGAGCCATCTTAAGGATAAAAAGAAATCCATGTCCCATATCATAAACATATAACAACAACAACAGACACATTAGAATATTGAGTTACTCAACTTAAACATGTTGACTTTTTAAGATGGAAGCTCAATTTCTTAATAGTCTCAAATTCATATTCTTTTTTCTAATCTTCACATCCATGACCTTTGGAATGAGATTTTCTCAATTCATTACCTCATATATATATATATATTGCATAAAATAATCATTTAAAATAATTAATTACCTATTGGCAATAATTATCTTTGAGGACTTTATAATTTCTTTCATACAACTAAATTCCTCGTAAAGAGCTAGGTATAACCACAAAAGGCTTCTCTATTTAAGGCCTCTTAACTCATATTTTCAAATATTCACTCATTTTTAATATTAAAAAAAAAAAATCCAAAACAACGCCAACTTCAATCGGCATTCCAAACGCGTTCTTAATAAATAAATAAATTTGAGGCGGTTCAGTCAATGCTCGACGAGGACTAGCCAGAGGAGATTTGTCTATAGAATATTGCCAAGTTCTCATTAAATAATATTACTTAACGACTTAATCCCCTCACGTCTCACGCACCTTCTTGGAAGATGTTATGTTACCTACTCTTTTTTTCTTTTTCTTTTTCTTTTTCTTATTCCTTTTTTTTTTTTTTTTTGGTCAATTGAAAATGTTGTTTCCTTGCATTATTGGCTACGCGTCATCCTCCTATTGTGATGGTAACCAACAGAGTCGACCAAGTAAACACTAGGAAAGTTCGGAGAAGGTTAGCTCCGTTTCATTCTCAAGTAACATACCATGCCATTTTTTCTTTTAAGTATAAATAAAAACATGATAGGGGACAACAATCTTTTAGTATTTGTTACTCATTTTAAAAAGATTTTATTTTAAAATTTAAGCTTATATATAAGAATGTTATAAATTTGACAACCCCTAATATTTATACTTATTATAGCATTAAAATTGATAATTTTGTTATTACATAACATTAAAATTATCAATTTTAATGTTAAAATAGGTAAAATTATAAAGAGATACTCAAATCATGACTTTCTACCTAATTTTTTCTAAAATTTAATATTTTAGGATTGCTGTTTAGGATAAATGGAAAAAAAAATGTTGGCTATGGAATTTAAAACGGTAAAATTTTTAAATTAAAATGAAAATTTGTTGGATTTTTTTTTTTTTGAAAAATTAGGTTCAAAATTATATACCAAACCAAGGGCTTACTCATTTAGCAAAGCATTTCAACAAAAAAACTTAATAAAACATTGATAAAATCACAAAAAGATTGAATATCGATTAAAAAGGTTGCTTTTCATATTTAAAATTTTGTATAAAATATACATTGCAAACTTGCCAAAAATGTTTTATAAAAATTTTTTCCCATATTATTTTAGAAATTTCGATAGAAATTTGAAAATATCAAAGTAAATTTTGTTCATAAGTGTAATTTTGATAAGCATTAGCGGGCTAAACATAAGAGAAGATATAAAAGGAAGAAGGGAACATATAGATTACCATAATTCGGCAATTAATATGTCTATATCAATGGACTAGAAAACAAGAGATAAAATTCACTAATAAATTACGCTACAAATGAATTGTGTATAAATATAAGTTGTAATTACAAAATCAGGTAAGTTACTAAAAACTATCATGTTTGCTTCAATGAAAATATTTCCTAATATGTATGAAAATATAAGTAACTACAAAACTCCCGATAGACAAATTAAAAAAAAAAAAAAAAAAAAAAAAAAAAAAAACTAAAAAATGTAACCTTTTTTCTAACATTGTTAATATAATTTTTTAGACTCCAGTGTTAACATAATTTTCACAAATTTACATGTAAAAGTAAAACATGTATGGTGAAAAAAAAAAAAAGTCCCCCAAAAAAAAAAAAGGAAAGAACAAGGAACAAATTTTATGAATTCACATATGTTTTAAAGATGTGTTTTAGAATTGTTCTAAACAAAAAAAAAAAATATATATATATATATATATATATATTGTTTAGCATTCACTCTTTCCTATGTTTTGGGCATAATGATTATTGCTATTTTTGTAGTTTGTGTACTATCTAAAAAAACATATTATTTGTTTTAATTATTTTTTGAAAACTGTTATTTTTTTTAAATTGAAAGATTTTTTTTTCCCCCTTTAGCATCCTATTGGAGCCTAATATTGCAAAATAACCAAAAATTTTTTTTTTTTTTTTCCAAAAAGTGGTTGCAGTCTCAGATAATACCATATTTAATATCACTAAAAATGTTTAATTAGAATCCCCTCCTCATCAAGTAATTAAAAAAAAAAAAAAAAGTCAAAACTATCTTGACCATCGCCACAGCACCTTCGTTTCCCCAACCACTCCCATTCACATTTGTCTCCCCTCTCCAAACCAAAACCCCCAAATCCCATACCACATTTCAACCATTTCACGATCTCCCACCTCAGACCGATTCTATTTCCAATTTTTTCTTCCGAACTCTGGACAAATCAAGACAGAGAGAGAGATTTTTCAACGAACGGAACCTTATTCCGGGAAGGCATGATCTCCTTGTTCAGCAAGTTCAGCATCTTATCCGCCTAGATCGCCTTTGCTCCGGCTTGATTCGAGAATCGGAGAAGAAATGGCACAGACTTTGGTGACCGGCGTCATCGACAGGCTAGTTCAGCTGCTAACTGAAGAAGAGAAACTGTTCAAGGGAGTCAGCGGAGAAGTCCAGGGAGTTAAGCTTGATCTTGAGATCATCCAAGCATTCCTTACAGACGCCGAGGCAAGATCAGAGATCGGTGACACAAGCGACGATGTGAAAGCCTGGGTGAAACAGGTTACAGAGCTAGCTGTACGCATAGAAATTGTCATGGACAAGTATGTGGCACGTAGCAGATATCAGAACCGCGGGGGCTTCCTTAATTTCCTCCGTAAAACAGGTTACGTTATCAAGACTCTGAAATCAGGTCCTGATATAGCCTCTGAGATTCAAAAGATCCAGGCATCATTACAGGAAATCAGAAGCTCAAGTGCTCGATTTGGTTTTAGTCCCTTGTTGACCGAGCTCGAAAGGCACGAGCCTCTGTTGGGTTCTCAATCTGTACAGGAAGAGGAAGTCTTTGTGGGCAACGATCAGGAGAATATCGTAAGAAGCCTTGTCGAAGGAGATTCCGCTTTGACTGTGGTCTCTTTGGTGGGAATGGGTGGCATCGGAAAAACCACTCTCGCTAAGAAAGCCTACGATCATGGAGATGTCCAAAGGAACTTCAATTGTCGTGCTTGGATCAATGTGTCTAACCGTTACAGCATGAGGAAGCTATTATTGGACATGATAGAGCAGATTTTCCCAGCTGCAGAACAAAATCGCACAACGGAAGAGCTGATTATTTCCTTGAGGCAATATTTCCAAACGAAGAGGTACATAGTTGTTTTTGACGATGTTTGGGTTCCAGACGTTTGGACACTTATGGAGAAGGTTTTTCCTGATAATGAAAAAGGTAGTCGACTAATAATTACGACTCGTAATCTGAGTATTGCCGAAATCTCAAAGGCTTATGTTCATGAGGTACAATTTCTACCCTTTGACGTGGCCTGGGAACTCTTTTCTAGAGTGGCATTCCGTCACGAGTTTGAAGGGCGTTGTCCTCCAGCGTTGGAGGAATTGTCCACTCAAATTGTTAAGAGGTGCGGAGGCCTGCCACTTTTAATAAATGTCACAGCTGGTTATTTGTCGATGAAAGAGAAGGTGATATTTGAATGGCAGAGAGTGTTGTTCTATTTTGAACAAAGCCCCTATTTCAATAGTTTTCTAAGAGTTGTCTCTCTTAGCTATCATTATCTACCTTATAGGCTCAAGTCTTGCTTCCTGTATTTTAGCATCTTTCCGGAGGACTATTTGGTTTCCGATATAAAATTATTTAGGTTGTGGATTGCGGAGGGCTTCATTCAGAAAGAGGAAGACAAGACACAGGAACAAGTTGCTGAAGAATATTTGAATGAGCTGATTCGAAGAAACTTGGTTCAGATCTCATCTGTCAACCACCAAGGCGTTGAAAGACTCTGCAAAGTAGTCCATGACTTGATTCATAAGATGATCATGTCAAGGGCCAATGAAACAAGCTTCTGCGATATTCAGTATGGAGAAAAGTCACGGACCGAAGGAAAAAGTTCTCGTCTATCAATCCGTGGCAGCACAGAAAATATTTCGGTAATACTCAAAGACTACAATGAGGTTCGTTCTCTGTTTCTTTTTGATATCAGTGAGTTGAGCAAGGATTTTGTGGGTACTTTATTCGTAAGATCTAAGCTTCTGACAATAGTCGATTTTGACAATGTTCCTCTCAATTATCTCCCAAATGCGGTGGGAAACTTACTGTACTTAAAGTGTTTAAGTCTAAGAAATACTAAGGTGAAGGTACTTCCGAAATCTATGGGCAAACTAGAAAATTTACAGACGTTGGATATTAGGAATACCCTTGTGGAAGAGTTACCAATTGTGATCTATAATCTTAAAAAACTACGACAACTTTTAGCCAGCTGTCTTGTTGAGAAAAATAATTTGAGTTCAACTCATGGAGTCGGGATTAAAGAAGGGATTGGTCGTTTGGAGAATTTGGAAATGCTAATGACCGTGGAGGCAAATGAAAGAGATGCTGATTGCATGAAAGAGTTGGAGAAGCTGGGGCAATTGAGATGGTTGGGAGTGTCAAGATTGACGAAAAAAATGTTAGGATTTCTTTGCACCACCATTGAAAAGATGAAACGCCTTGAGCGCTTGTGTTTACATTTGCTTGAGAGTTTTGATCTACAATCCATTTCATCTCCGCCGCCTCTTCTCCAAAATCTCATCCTTAAAGGCCCCTTGCAGATGATGCCAGACTGGATTTCAAATCTTCAGTATCTAAGCGTGTTGGGGTTAAGTTTCTCCAAGCTAGGCGATGACCCTTTAAAATGTCTCCATGGTTTGCCTAATTTAGTGTTTCTGTCTCTCTACCACGCATTTCATGGAGAGCAACTTCATTTTGAGGAAGGCGGTTTTCAGAAACTCAAGGTGCTTGTCCTAAGAGAGCTGCATGGGCTAACGACATTGAAAATAGACAGAGGAGCGATGCCACTTCTCGAAGAATTACAAGTTGGACCTAGTCAGCATCTGGATGAAGTTCCCTCCGACATCCAACACCTGCGGAATCTAAGAGTTCTTGAAGTTTACGACATGCAAAGGGATTTTGTACTTGGTATGCTACCGGATGAAGGTTCTGATTATCGGAAAGTTGAGCATATACCAAGTGTTGTTTTCAAGTACAGAGTTAGTAGAAGACGTTATGCAGTATACAAGCTCGGCGAATCAGACTTGTTGGACCATCTGCGAGGTTTAGGGAACTCCAGATATATTGCAAGGGATGAGTGTCGGTTCAGTTTCTATTACAGTGATGACGAAGACTTGGCGACAACCTCAGATGTTGAGTGGAACGATGATCACTTGAGTTTCTTCAGCGATGACATTGAAGACTGAAGATTTCTGTAAGTTCATTATCTTTTGTCTTTGGCATAATTTTTTGGTATGTTCCTGCTCGTTCAGTTTTTATCTCGTTTCAGAAACATTGTCTTTTCAGTCGACTTCTACGCACAAATATCTGATGACATTTTCTTCCTCTTTTCTTTCATCTGTGTCTCGTGGACAGTGAGTGAAAATTTTACCATATAACTTCAAAAAAAATCTTCTGTTGAATTTAGCCGACACTTCTACCTTGCTACCTTAGCATTGTTCCTTCCGTTCTTCTACGAATTTTTGTCATCTTCAATGAGCAATCTTGTTTTAGAATACTTAAACGATTCTAGCATTGTATTAACCAAAACACTTTCTTGTCAATTTTTTTTAGTAGAAAGTTTATGAAAATTTATCATCTGGTAAGTGTAGAAGGTTGTATATGCTTCTGGCATCTTATCATGAGTGATAACCATTTAATCACTGCTCTGTTTTTCTACACACTTTAAACATATTTCGAACTTTAATCCCACATCATACCAACATACGCATTGTTTTCCCGTTTCTTAGGCATTAAAGTACCTGAAGGATTCAAGACCAATGGATCGGCAGGAGTCGTTTTACCAAATCAGCGTTCGATAAATAAGTTGCTATTTGTTTCTCCTTGAACAGGGCAAATGATATTTGTTCCTTGGTCCTCGCCGCGGCCTCGTTTTTTCTCTCCTTTAGTATACATGTGTAATTTTACATTTTGAACTAGAATCGGAATAAACATGAAATCTTTCCGCTCTCTGTGTGCCGTTTCTGTAACTGAATAAAGCCACTGTCTTGATGCGTGCCTAAGTTTGAATATGGTTGATGTAGTTGACTCGAGACTTGTTAGTTCTTTTCGTGTAACTCAAAAGGCTTTCTTCATAGGGAAAGAAATTATTGCTTGATATCTTTGAATCTGAATTCTGTTGTGATGAGTAAATTTAAGAAAGTTATATGTAGAAATAATTTCTATTTCCTTTTAAAGAAATCATGCTCCTAACTCATTGCCGATCTGTTTGCATGAAATAGATTGAGTTTTTCTATTTAGAAGCATTTTAAAAGTGGAAGTTGAATTATTATTTATGCAGTGATATAAGCTTGTTCAAAATGCCATATTGTTGTAAGCCTTTAAAGAGAGAAAAAAAAGAAAAAAAAAAACTTGAGAGTTGGAGATTTAAACTCTAAACCTCAAGTTTGAGTGCATGGATTTACCTCTATATTAAGCATGCATGCATTTGCCTATTATAGAGATAGTGTGAGTTGATTATTATATTATTTATATATTTTTTTATAACTTAATTTAGTTATTTTTTTTATTTATATTTTTTATCACTCTTATGTTTTGTTTGGTGATTCAACTCAAACTTAAATTTTTTATCTCTGTTTTTGTCTTTTTTTAAAAAAGTCAACAAAAATTATAATTAATTTTTAAAAAGTCAACCAATTCCAACTTAAAAATTTCAACTCCAATCGTCATACCAAACGGAGGCTTAGTCTTCTTAGTAGGAAGAACATTATTATTTGGGATAGAAAGAAAACAAATTATTGAAATAAATCTACACTTGTTGAAGTGAAGTTTGTAAATAGAACGAGCCCTTCTGTTGTGTATCCCCGATTTCTTTAGGGGGAAAAAAATTCTCCATAGAGTATTTCGTACATTTAAATGTTTAATTATTATATTTCTTGTGATGCAAGTGAATAGAGTAGGCTTGAAGCTATTAGTTTTCTTTTCGAAACTTCTTTATTTTATATGGATACGGGAAAAGCCTATGAGGTTATAAATAAATGAGATTAATTTCGGGTTATTTGTCAAGTTTATGCACAACTTTTAAAACTAGGAGAAAATCACAAGATGTCATAATAGCCGGAATTCCGATTCATTCAGGACAAACGCCACTTTTCCATCATCAATATCTGCCTGTTCCAGGGCCAATGACTGTTTCAAACAAAATAACATTGAAATGATTTTTTTTGGTCATTATTATTATATTTTGTAACTTGTAAAAGTAAAATTATAATAATTAAATAAATAAAAAGAAAAATATTCTATTAAATTACATGAAAAAGTTAAGGTAATAATTAATAAGAATCAAAGTCACTTTGTGATAAATTTATCATAAAATTTAGTATATGATAATTTTGACATCAATATAACACTTTATTCGTCTAAGATAAGTCCTTTTTTTTTTTTGGCTGAAATGATGTTATGCTTTTGTAAATTTTACTTTTGATTATCTCACAAAATAGAAGTAGTCGTAATAAAATGAAATACATACATACATACATACAGGATGTGGTACCTTTTCTGTGTGTACGATATTCATTAGGAAGTAAGACAATCTCTGTGTATGTATTTCACAAGAGAGGAAAAAAAAAAAAAGAAGAAAATTATAAGATATAGCATATCCTTATAAGTACTTTTAAAGTTTATAACAGGTTTTTTAAAAGATAACAAACTGTAATACGTATTTTCTGGTAAATTTTTTATTTCCAATTATTTTGTAGTAAATTCTTAGATTTTCTAAAAAATAACATATCTATTGTTAATTTTTAATAGCAAATTAACGTGCACATTTTCAGGTAAGAGAGAGAATGGAAGAGAGGCGGAAGCATGAGGTTTTTTTAATGTGTTTATAAATCTAATTATGCTGGCTTTTCATTATTCTATTTAAAATTTTATATTATAATTTAGGGAAGGGTTCTGGTAGAGACCCTTTGAGGGTCACTACCGGTAGAGTCTTTTTTTGGACCGTTAAAATTCAATCGAACGGTTGAAAAGTTATTGGTGTACTCTAGTTATCATACACCTTACCTCATATAAACTTTCCTATCCTTATCTTCTACATCGCCGGAGACAATCTCGTCGTCGGTGACGGACGCCAGTGACCCACTTCCGGCCTCCCCACCACCGGACGGCCGCCCGCCCGCCGGTGACTTTCTCCCTCTCTTCCCCTTTCTCTCTCTTCTTTTATCCCTCTCTTTCTCTCTCTCTCTCTCCGGCCGACCCCCCTGTCCCCACCCCCAGCCACCCCCACCGTCGCCCCAGCTCCGGCTCCCTCTCCTCGGCCGGCAGCCCCTCTTTCTCTCTTCCCTTTCTCTCTCTTCTCCTCTCTCTCTCTTCCCCCATCGGCGCCCCCCCACCCCAATCCCCCCTCCCCCGGCCTCCCCCCACCCCCCGCCCCTCCACCACTGGCCCCAACCCCGGCCGCCCCCTCCCCGCCGGCACCCCCTCTCTCTTTTCCCCTCCCCTTTCTCTCTCTTCTCCTCTCTCTCTCTTCACCACCCGCAACTACCTCTCTCTCTTCTCACGTCGGGGGTGGGTGGGGGGGTTGGGCTGAGTCGCAGTGGGGGTGGGATGGGGGGCGCTGGGCGGCCTAGGGTGGGGGTCCGAGGGCCGGGAAGAGAAAGAGAGAAGAAGAGAGAGAAAGGGCGGGGGAAGAGAGAGAGGGGGTGCCGGCGGGGAGGGGGTGGCCGGGGCTGGGGCCAGCGATGGGGGGCGGGGGGGGGGGTGGGGGGAGGCCGGGGGAGGGGGGACTAGGGTGGGGGGGCGTCGGCAGGGGAAGAGAGAGAGAGAGAGGAGAAGAGAGAGAAAGCGAAGAGAGTGAGGGGAAGAGAGAGAGGGGCTACCGGCGGGGGAGAGGGAGCCAGAGCTTGGGCGGCGGTGGGGGCGGCCGGGGGTGGGGGTAGGGGGTCGGCCGGAGAGAGAGAGAGAGAAGCGAGGGAGAAGAGAAGAGAGAGAAAGGGGAAGAGAGGGAGAAAGTCACCAGCGGGTGGGCAGCCGTCCGGTGATGGGGAGGCTGGAATTGGGTCGCCTCTAATACCTGATTTTCTATGTTACTATTTCCCTTTTAAGGGAATTAAATGTATGCCGTACAGGCATTTATGAAAAAGTTCAATTTAGAACATTATTATGTGTTATAAGTTCTTATAGCTTTATAAGACTCAAATATGTTTGTTTTGATAAGCAAATGGCCTTTTCGGACGAAAAAAGATGAAATTTGCATGATTTTAGGAAAGTCAAAGAGTTGATCGAAAAAGTCAACTTTGACCCGGAAAAGTCAAAGTTTGACCAAAATGGTCAAAATTATAACTGTGCAATTTTGTGACATGCAGTATCGGAGAAATACTGCGAAAACTCATTTTTCGGGTAAGATGACTTAAATGAGAACTAAAACCGCCGTAGAAAAATCAAGCACGCTAAGTTAGGGCACAGGGCAAAAATGACTCGAGAAAATAAGAAAAAAATTCTCCAGTCTGATTTTACACAGATAAAATTTTTACTGCAGTATAAAATATCAGTACTATGTATCAGTAAAACACATTATTGAATTTATCTGTGTTAAGTTTAAAATTAAACTACTTTTCAAAAAGTTAGCCAAACAAGGCTTTATATTTATGACATCACCTATTTTTTTATTATGACATCATAAATATTTGGTGAACCAAGCCATGCAAGACATGTGGCTTGTTCTGGAAATTTTTTTCCTTCTCCACCAAGCAATGGCCGGCCACCTATGCTAGCTTTTTGTGTAATTTTTAAAAATTGTGGGGTTTTTCTTGAATTTTTGAAAGATTTCCTTTGTCTATAAATAGAGGAGAGCTCTATTCATTTTAATTAAAAAACTCAGCCAAACTCTTGCATTTTTTCTAGCCCACCAAGCCGAGTGAGAGAGGAAGAGAAAGTGAGGAAGAAAAACCAAAATTTTTCTTAAGCTATCTTAGGGTTAGTCTTCGGATTTCATCTTAGAACCAAGGGGAAACTTGAAAAATTTTTCCAGCCCTTCTCTAGGCTTACTGCCGTGTGTGGGAGAATAGGGAGAACAAGAGAGGAAATCCAAAATTTTTAAGGGAAACCTTAGGGGAGAATTCGGGTTTCAACCGAGCAACCAAAACCAAGTTTGGAACAAATTTTTGGAGCCATTTTCTTCCTTGGTGCAACCACAGGTTTGGTGCAGGAAAGACAGTGGTAAGGCTGAAATTTTTGGTGTCTAAGGGCTGTGTGGCCGAGCCATAGGTGGAGGACAAAAATTGAGGTCAAAAGAAAATTTTGGGAGTCACTTTGGTGTGAGGAAAACCGATTGTGGAGCTAGGGGCCAAGAGTGAGAATTTGGTGCAAACCTTAACCTAATTCAAGGTATTTTTCAAAACCCTCATCCTATTTCCATTCAAGTTTTTAAATTGAAGTTTAAATGTATTTCAAGCAAAGTTTGTAAGAGTATAAGCTCACAATTTTATTTTATGCCCTTAGTTAGCTTATGATGCTTGATTAAACTTTCTAGGGGGTAGTTGGTTCAACTTATGATTTAAAATGCTTATGTTTAATTGATTGCTAGGTTGCATGCTAGAATTCTTGAATGAGGTTATATGTTCCCCAATTATGTGTTTAAAAACATGGAAGCATGTTAGGATGCTAGATAAGATGGAATTGAATTGTGTGGCATGAATGGGTTGATTGTATGCTAGGATAGCAACCCTTGCAGCCATGGCTAGGGCAGTCGGCTTTTTGGGGCTGCATGGGCACGTTGGGTTAGCATGCTTGTGAGTATGAGACATTAGAAACGCTGTATATTTGTTAAGTAAGCTCTCGAAGTGGTCGGTCGAGGTAGAATCCGCGAATTAGGACGTAAACCGGATTAAATAGCCAAAGCTACCAGTTCGGATCTAAAACTGGTCAGTTTTGGAAAAATGGAAATTTCAGGCCTTTAGAGGCCAAATTGGGTGAAACGTAAAACACGAAAGTTGTTGAACAAGGTTTTTCCTAGGGGGTAACTTGAACCGTTTCCCAAAATGAGGCTCCAATGGTCTCCGTTTTTACAGAAAACCGAGACTGGTCTGCCCAGACCTAGTCTACACGTTTAGCGAGTTTCAAATTAAAACTAACACGAATATGAACAGAATTAGATTTTTTGTAAAACATAAAAGTTTTAGAACTCTTCGAGAGCTATAACTTTCATGAAGATAAGTTTTTCAAATTTAATCTGGATTTTTAAATATAAGCTGATTTCTAAAAACTGTGCAGGGAGCAAGAAATTCCTGCACAGGATTTTCTAGAACCTACTTAGGAAAATTGTTTCTTCTTTCAAAAAGCACTGTTTTAACTACGAAAACTGTCCAAAGGCAGTTTTCGACCTTCAACCATTTTATAAAACCATGTTATAAGAATCAAGAATTTTTATGAGTAATTAAGAGTTTTTGGAGCTTAATTGCTAAACTTTCTCAAAGATAAAGAAAACAGAATTTTTAAGTTAAGATTATAAAATCAAGCATAAATGGATGGTAACCAGGGAATTAGACTCGAGTTACCGGGCTTAACCCCAAAGCCCAAAGTTGACCCAAGGAGAGAGGGTTGACTTTAGCAACCTTAGAGGTTAACATTGGTTAACCCTATATGTTTGCAC
The DNA here is from genome assembly GCA_025413485.1 of Ficus microcarpa. NCBI lineage: Eukaryota > Viridiplantae > Streptophyta > Magnoliopsida > Rosales > Moraceae > Ficus > Ficus microcarpa. The sequence continues at coordinate 3,274,108 of CM046381.1, read as the reverse complement.
ATGAGCTTAGTGTAGAAGGTTATCCAACGTAACCTATTAGGCCATGGTATGAGTTCATTAGGGCTACTATTGTAGCCACACTTAAGATAAGTTATGATTTATATCTAAGGGGGACATATAACCAAAGCAATTGTATGAATGTTGGTTGAGAACCAACATATTATAGTCATATATTAGAAACCTTACCTACGTCCTTCAATTAAGCAGAAAGTATCCTGCAGCTGAGCCCTGAAACGGAGCAGCATAACAGCAGACGTAGATAAGATAAGTACAACGCCACCTACAGCATAGGCTATTAGTTGTATACTTACCTAGATATAATTGATGTGTTATGTGCTCGGTGCTATGTACTATATGTAATACAAAAATGTTATGTTATGAAGTATATTAAGTAAGGAATGTATGTTAAGTTAAGTATGTGATTAGGTTATGAAACATGAATAAGTGATATCAAGGTGTATGCTCACAAACCCCAATAAGAATAATAAGTTCAAGAATGGTAAGATGGAAAGAAGAAGAAGGCGACAAGTCGCCTGTGTCGTACCACCCGCACCAGGTCGGGTTGGATTGTGGATTGAGTTGGACTTGGATTGGCCGCCCCAACCAATTCATAGTTGCGCGCCGGGTACGAACACTCATGTTAAGGACCCCTAAATAAGATAAGAAATGATGAAATAAGAAAGCATAATATGAACATAATTGGATCATGCATGCTATTTGTGATGGTATGTTAGATAATGAAACGAATTGTTATGTCATGAATAGGATAAAATGTGTGTTAGTTATGTATCGCGGTATAGGAGTTGTGCTTGCTGAGCGAAAACTCATTGTTTTAAGTTTATGCTGTAGGTAAACAACCTGCCAGCAGTTGATGGTAAAAGGTGGAGTCGCGTGGCCGGGCACTGTGAAATGTGGGAAACGGAAGCCGCTACGCGTTTCAAAATTTTATGAGTATTATGGAATGTTAATAACTGCTAGTTAACTAATGTTAATGCTCGCATGCACAGATACTATTATTGTTCATATTTTATGTTCCGTAGCTTTTATATGCACGGTATATATAAAACAAAAAAAAAAAAATTTCCGCTGTGTTTCATGAATTTGTTGGAAAAATCGGATCCGGTATTGGAGTTACGGCGCAGCGGAAGTTTTAAAAATTTTATGCCGTTTCCGGAAAAGAAGCTCATGATGCATATAACAATAAATTAATTCATGATCAAGCGTACCTTATTTCTTGGATTCCGGAATTGCTAGAGCGTTTGACCAACGTGTCTTCTCTACTATTCTCGAGTTCCACGTCTCAAAGTGTGTGTGGGCACACGTTCTATGAATCCAAGCGACTGGTATTTCTTTCCGAAGTCTAGATCCCTCCTTCTCAATTCCGATGATCCTCGTTGAGAATTTGATCCAACTTCTTTCTTCAAAACTACAAAACAGAAACCGGTTAACCTCCTATGAAAATAATCACTCGGTTTAACCTTTCTCGCAGTTTTGATTCAATGGAATTTTCTTTCTTTTTCTCTCTCACAAGAAAGCCGAATTTTTGATGTGGAAGAAAAAAATTTTTTTTTTTTTTTTTATTAAAAAACGTTTTTCCCTTTTAAAATGATCAAAAATTGGTTTTTTTAAGAACTCCTAGCCTTTATATAGTATTACAATCCTTTTCAAAATTTATCTCCTACTTGAAAAATAATTAATAATTATTTTCCGGATAAATCTTGAACCAAAAGATCATACAACTTTAGGGCTAGATTCATTGAACCTAAAAACAAATTTCAAGAGGAAATCCCCTTTAAAATTCGGCCACAAAGTGAGAGAAATCTTGATTGGTGGTTTAAATTTTAAATCAAGAATCTAGACTAGTCAAAAGATCCTAGTCCTATCAAGATTCAAACTTCTTTTAAACCTTTTCGAATTTAAATAGGATTCACATATTTGAATAAATATTTTCCATAAACATTATCCATATTAATTAATTTAAATTAATGAAATATTTCAAATTTTCTTTCCTCACAAAAACCATGCACCTCTTTAATTAGGAAAGAAAAATTCATGAAATAATCTCCATTATTTAAACCAATTAATAATTAAATGTTAGGAATATATTTAAATAATTTTGAAACAAAATTTTCTTCCCTCCATACAATTAAAAAACGTGCACCATTTTTAATTAGGAGAGAAAAATTTTGTTTTCCAAAATTCAAATACAATCTTATTTTCAAAATTCAAATTAACCAATCACATGTTGACAAATCATTTGTCTACAAATTTCACATGTCCAATCATTTCTGGATTGCATGTTAGAGAGTACCATGTCTTAATAGACATTACAAAATTCCATTTACAATTTACCGATCTCATTAGGAACAAATCCCGAGACGCTTCGTGGAACTATATGAGCTAATAGAGGGACCCGATGGAAATATGTAAAGAGGCTCCTATAATTGTGAAAAATTAATCCCAGATTAATTATCCATCAATTATCAACTTCAAAACTATTCCACTAAAAGTTTGAAGCTGAACTCCTGTTTACATACCGTATTACGAAAGCTCTCTCACGTAGTGCTTCTTCCATGATTTATTCATCGCTTGCTTAATCCCCATATGTTATCCATGATTGAATTAAGGACTTTTTCCGTTTTACCTTTTCAATCATTTTAACTTAAAGTTCAATTATTCTCCATTGAAAGAACCACCAATTGTAAAACCATACAATTGGAAAACCACCAGAGAACACAAAGTAAACCGATGGCCAAGATCTTGTTATACTATCTTTCAATCCCCGAATAATACCTTTAAGTAGATAACATTTACTATCATTAAGATAGCTATGGATTCCGTATCTATGAATCTTGATTTCTCCATCCATAAGTCATGCACCCAAAACACAAGTATGTTGACCATGAATTAACAGTGTCTCACCTTTAGTGCATCAAAGTACATAAGTCATGGATGCGAACTCAAGTAATCATTTCAGGATTAAGATTAATGCAGGATGATAATCAAAGTATCATTGATTCTTATAAACGGAATTATTAAACCGAATCAATTAACACTTTAGGTCCAGTCCAATGTCATACCTCAATACTGGTATACATTAAAGTTTCTACTCGGAACCTATCCGATGGTCAAGACAAACCATCCCTCCAAGGAAGTAGACAACCTTTACAATCTTATCATGAATAAGATCCCCAAATCTTATTCCGTTGATTGCGGACTATTTATTTAGACTGTTATCAAATTACCACGTCTTCTATGCATACCCCGTATACATATGGTAATTCGATATATTACCAACAGCCTATGAGTATTTTATGTTTGCTCAAAATAATTATACAATCAACAAATGAAAGTAAATAGGACACAACTTATTAAACATGAATAATTTCCTCTTATTAATATCAAAATGTCATATTTACAGAAAATCCCTAAGATTTTCTATCCTTAGGGCACCTATAGATCCCAACAATCTCCCACTTGCCCTAAGCGAGTAAATGTGACATATTACGCATCCACATGCCTTCGACGTGTTCTTCGAATCTTCTGGCCACCAAAGTCTTCATGAACGGGTCAGCAAGATTGTCCTCCGATGCGATTTTGCAAACCGTCACATTTCCACTCTCAACAAAGCCTCTGATAATGTGATATTTTCTGTCAATGTGCTTACTCCTCTTATGATGCCTAGGATCCTTGGTATTAGCTATTGCTGCACTGTTGTCACAGTAGAGCACCATAGCTTTATCCATACCAGGAACGACCTCAAGGTCACTAAGGAACCTGCGGAGCCAAACCGCTTCCTTTGATGCCTCACTGGCTGCCACATACTCAGCTTCCATGGTCGAGTCAGCAATACAAGATTGCTTAACACTCCTCCACACAACGGCACCACCTCCAAGGGTGAAGACAGATCCTGAAGTCGATTTCCTTGAATCCTGATCTGATTGAAAATCAGAATCAGTATATCCTATAGGAACAAGGTCCTGACCGGAATACACTAGCATATAATCCCTCGTTCTCCGTAGATACTTGAGTATATGCTTGACCGCAGCCCAATGGTTCGGTCCCGGATTCGACTGATATCGACTTACCATACCAACCGCAAAACAAATGTCAGGCCTAGTGCATAACATAGCGTACATAAGACTACCTACTGCTGATGCATAAGGTACATTTTTCATACGCTCCCTTTCTTCCGATGTCTTGGGACAGTCATCTTTAGAAAGTTTGATTCCAATCCTGAAAGGTTGAGCACCTTTCTTGGAATCCTTCATAGAAAACCTCTCAAGTACTTTATCAATGTATAAAGCTTGGGAGAGTGCTATCGTTTTGTTCTTTCTATCTCTAAAGAGTTGAATACCAAGAACATAACTAGCTTCTCCTAAGTCCTTCATGTCAAACTGTTTGGCTAACCAAACTTTGACAGATGATAGTATTGCCAAATCGTTTCCAATAAGCAATATATCATCCACATAGAGTACAAGGAACACCACTTTCTCGTTCTTGATACATTTATAAACACATGGTTCATCAATGTTTTGTTTGAATCCATAAGTTTTGATCGCTTGATCAAACCTAATATTCCAAGAACGAGATGCTTGCTTTAATCCATAAATGGATTTAAGCAACTTGCATACTTTGTCTTCTTGGCCTTTTGCCTTGAATCCGTCTGGTTGTATCATATAGATATCTTCCTCAAGAGAGCCATTTAAGAAAGCTGTCTTGACATCCATTTGCCAGATCTCATAATCGAGAGCAGCCGCAATGGATAAAAGAATGCGGATTGACTTAAGCATTGCTACAGGCGAGAAGGTTTCTTCATAGTCGATTCCTTCTTTCTGCGTATAGCCCTTCGCTACAAGTCTTGCCTTGAAAGTTTCCACTTTCCCCATCCACACCTCTCTTCCTCTTGTATACCCACTTACACCCAATCGGTTTTATGCCTTGGGGTAAGTCTACAAGTTTCCAGACTCCGTTGGAATCCATAGATTCCATCTCGGCGTTCATAGCCTTTTGCAAAAGACTAGAATCAACATCCTCCATAGCTTCCTTGTACGTAGCCGGATCATCAATATGTTCTATGGATTCTGCTTCATAAACTTCACCACTGAACATGTACCTTTCAGGCTCCCTGATAATCCTCCCACTACGACGAAGCTCCTGTGGTTGTTGATTCTTTAGTGATTTTTCCGCAGGGTTTTCTGTGACTTTAGGAACATCCAAACCCGAAGTCATCTCCTCAAGCACTACTTTGCTACGAGGTTTAAAGTCTTCCATGTAACTTTCCTCAAGGAATGTTGCATGTGTTGAAACAAAGACTTTATTTTGCTTTGGATTATAGAACAGACCACCTTTTGTCCCTTTTGGATAGCCAACAAACAAGCACACTTCTGATCGTGACTCCAATTTCTTCGCTTCCTTATCCAGGACGTGTGCCGGACAACCCCAAATTCGAATATGATTCAAATTAGGTTTCCTACTCATCCATAACTCATAAGGAGTTTTAGGAACCGATTTGGAGGAAACGTTATCCAGAAGATAGCATGCAGTTTGTATGGCGTGCCCCCAAAATGATAAAGGTAAAGTGGAATAACTCATCATAGACCGGACCATATCCAATAGGGTCCTATTCCTTCTCTCAGCTACACCATTCTGTTGAGGAGTACCAGGTGCAGTCAACTGGGATTGTATCCCATTCTCTATCAAATATCCTAAGAACTCATCCGATAGGTATTCCCCACCTCGATCCGATCGAAGTGTCTTAATGGACTTGCCTAATTGTTTCTCCGCTTCAGCCCGAAACTCTTTGAACTTGTCAAAGGCTTCGCTTTTGCGGGTCATTAAATAGACATATCCATACCTTGAGTAATCATCAATAAAAGTGATATAATACTCATACCCACCACGTGCTTCTATGTTCATGGGACCACAAACATCTGTATGCACAAGTTCTAAAAGTTTCTCGGCACGACCATCCTTGGCAGCAAAGTGTCGTTTAGTCATCTTGCCCTCCAAACAGGATTCGCATTGTGGCCAAGGTTCAACCTCGTACAAGTCGAGGCATTCATCTTTTACCATCCTTTGAATTCTGTTAAGGCTTATGTGACCAAGTCGTAAATGCCAAAGATATGATTTGTTAGAGTGAGAAGACTTATGTCTTTTAGAGTTCTTTTCCAATTCTGTATCAAGCAGTGAGTGCATCTTAGGTTTGATAAAATAAAGATTTCCAAGCATCCATCCATTACAGATAAGAGAATTGTTTTTCCTAATAACAACTTTATTATTAAAAGAAACTGAATAAGAATCTTTAATTAAACAAGCTACCGAAATTAGGTTCCTCTTAAAATTAGGAACATAAAAACAATGTCTCAAAACAATAAACCTAAATTCATCAAAATAAAGATGCACTTCTCCCACTGCTTCAGCTCGCACCAACGTCCATCGCCGGTTCTTAACGTAAAGTCCTCCTCATGCAGACTTCTCGTTACCTTGAACCCTGTAGAGAAATACAAACATGGTTAGTAGCTCCAGAATCTATAACCCAATTGTCCTTAGATTCTTCCACTAAACAACCCTCAAGATACAGGACATTGAAATTACCTTTCTGCTTTTGCAAAGCCAGGAAATCTCGGCAATCCTTCTTGAAATGTCCTTTCTTCCCACAGTGAAAGCACTTAACCTTTTTGGGGTCCACCTTTTGCTTCTTAGTCTTGGTAGACTTCTTAGAAGCAGGTGCATTCACCGCAGGCTTATTCCCCTTGTTCTTCCCTTTTTCCTTCTTCCTTTTGGGATTAGGAACAGACGAACTAGGTTCAGCCAAATTTGCCTCAGCCTTAGATCCAGAACCCTTAAAAATGTTCTCAAAGGCTTGCAACTCTTTCATCAATTCCGTTAAAGACATCTCCTTCCGGTTAAGGCTGTAGGATGCCTGAAACAAATCGA
>CM046381.1:3231069-3267069 GCA_025413485.1 Ficus microcarpa | reverse complement strand
ATTAATATTTCTTAAGACTTAGACACATAAATAAATCATGAAAGCCTGGGTATATATTTGAAAAAGAAACCCCAAACGTCAAGCATCTTGATTAAAAAAAAAAAAAATTGGTTAAACATAAAAGGAAAAAAAAAAAAACAAAAGGTAAATTAAGGATGATGGAGGAACATAAAAATTTTAAAAAGTTCATTAAAAAAAAAAAATGCGTGAAGGAAGAAATACCTGATTGAATTTAGACTGAGTGGTGATTCCTGTAAGAACTCGATCTTAAAAGGAAAGAAGACAGGAGGCACAGAAACTAAAACGAAGGCATTTAAAGAAGTATATACACCAGGGTATAAGAGAAACAAATCTGCAAATATGATGACAGCAGCTAAATTAGTAGGACTGTCACACCATATTCCTCTCACGATACATGTGGCTTGAAAAAATATATATACATACATATATGGATGATCTTAAATCAGGCATCCCCAAATTACCATTTTCGTCTGATACATGATCTAGCTCCGTTGGATGATGAATGAACCGCTGGTTATAACGAGATTGTATGATACATGATCTAGCTTCGTCTGATACATGATCTAGCTCCGTCTGATTTTGAGGGGAAAAAAAACGAATAGTGCTATTGAACCAAGAGATGGGCCCACCTTAAGCAATAATAAAAATTTTGAAGCTTCTTCATCTGCGGTTTCTCTATTTTTAATTATTTTTAGATGAGTCATTAGCTGCAGCTTTTTCTTCATATCTTTCCTTTTTTCTTTTTCTTTTTTTTTTTCTTTTTTTTTTCCCCGCAAAATCACTTTTTTTGTTTTTCTTTTTCTGCAAAATCACTTTCATAGCTTTATCAAAAACACCGAAAACTACTTTCACTTTTTTTTTTTTCCTCCACATCATTTTTTATGTTCTCTTTGTTTTCCAAGTCTATAAGTAGAAATCTACAAGAAAAATAACCTTTCATCATAAAATGTCATGCTATTGCTTGCGTAAACCCATGTAACAAATGGAGTTTCTTTTCTTTTTTCTTTTTTTCTTTTTCTTTTTCCTTTCAGATTTAATTCCTCTCCTTATTATTTTTTCCACTTATTTTGTGTTTTCTGTTTCTAGTTGATAAACTTCTTGAATCATCTATTTTTTATGTTGATTTTTCTGTTCAGTAAAGAATATTACTTTTGATTTTAGAAAATTTCTCACCAAATGGGGGAATGAAACTAAACAATTTTACAGCCCGCATTTTTTAGTAGTGCTTGGAGCTGGAGGGAGAAAAGAGAAAATAATTTGGACATCCAAAAATTTGAAAACTTGAGGAAAGAGAAAATTGAAAAAAAAAAAAAAAAAAAAAAAGGCAAAAAGTTTTGCCTTGTTGAATGATGAATTGTCCTCGTAAGCTTAGATGACTCTATCTTTAGTGAAAGGCCGGGTGACAACGTTAGGTATGGAAAAGTAGAAAGGGGAAAATAATTTTACGGCACCATTTGAGGACATATTTGGAAATGATGTTTTAGAGATTGATAATGGTTTGTGTTTGGAAAAATGCGTTTGGAGAAAATAAAACTATTTAGAGAAAACAAATATAAAAATTTAAAATGTTTTAAATAAAAAATTAGCAATATAGATCTTATTTTGTCCCTCTAAAAATTTATGCAATTTGAAAAAATTCATCACATTTCGACTTAAAATGATAAAGTTATAGACTTTCAAAAAAATGAATTTTTTAAAAATGTTTGAAAAAGTGAATAGTAAAATCAAAGAAAAAGAACAAAATAACTTTTGGAAACATAGTTTCCAAAGGCATCGCAAAACAGAGCCTTAAGAATTTATGCAATTTTTGCTCTGGTTTTGTTTATGGTCAAAATCTCCCATTTGGTAAATGAGAAAAAAAATAAAAACTTTTTTTGTGTTAAGGTAATTTGTGGTGTAGTATTCGTTTTGGGTTAAACTCTCCTGATTGTAAATTTGAAAAAAAAAAAAAAGAAAAAGAAAAAAGAAAAATCCCCTATTGTGCTGTTGTTTTATTTAGGGTTAAAATCCCCCAATTGCTAAAGGAAAAAACATTTTTTTATTAATGCATTTTGTGGTGTGGTTTTCATTTCGAGCTAAAATGCTCTAGGTGTAAATTGCAAAGAAATAAAAATCCCCATGTTTGCCGTAGTTTCATTTAGCGTTAAAATCCTTAATTTGGTAGATGGGGAAAAAATTAAAATTAATTTGTGTTAATGCATTTTGTGGAGTGATTTTTGTTTAGGGTTAAAATCTCTTGATTGCCAACTGGGAAAAAATAAAAGTATCAGCTGGTTTGCACAATGACTCTAATTGAAACATATGAAAGTCATGGCAAATGATGTCATGATATTAACAATTGGATGGTTTTGCAGAACTAGTTCTCATATGTGAAATACTGAGGCCAACACTAGTATTCATCTGATCTATTTGGACTGATTCAAATGATCTCTGTACACTTATATTTTTTTTTTTTCCCATTTTCCCATAATTATTCTTATCTGTCGTCACCAACACTAGTTACTATTTTTCTTTTCAATTTTTTTTTCCTATTCTAAGAATGCCCACAGCCCAACAACACCCCTGCTATATTTCACCAATTCTTTACAATGTTATTCCTTCATTATTGATAATCCTAATATACATTTGTTACGACAATCCTATTATATTTAACTATGATATTTACATTGTTTTTTCGTTATTGTTCACCAAAATATATCATTTCTCCCCTCTGAATTCATTTACATCTCTAAGTTTTTTTCCTTAGGTCAATGACAATGCATCCATGCCGTATTTCACATTGTATGTATAATAATTTCACTCAAATATATAATAATTTCACATTACATTTCACTCAAATATATATATATAGATTACTTCATCAATACACATTCACCTCCATTTAAAAAAAAAAAAAAATACATTTACCATTCCTTTATTCCAGCCTATACTTTTTCGGATTTCCATCTCGCCTTTTCCAGTCAAATTCACCCACCTTCCAACACGTGTGCATTGTCTGACACAAATTGATGACCACATTGATATGCCTTGTCTTCCGATACTGGATTTAAGACAAGCTGTATATCTATATATAATATTTATGATATAGTAAAGGTAGTTGAAATTTTCTAGATTACTGTTGCCAGAATAAATGAACAAGCTCACCTAGCTTTCTTCCAAGTATTACCTCTCCTCCTCCGTTATAACAGTAAATATCCTACTAACTTCCTAGATTTTTTCAACACTTCTCCTTAAGCTGGTGTGTAGATATCTATCAAGCCCAACTTGCTGAAAAGATTTTCAAAATTCGATTTGAACAATCCATTTGTTAGGATATTCGCTATCTGATGTGTTGTTGGAACAAACGGCATGCAAATAACTCTAGCCTCCAATTTCTCCTTAACAAAATGCATGTCGATCTCGACATGTTTGGTTCGATCATGTTGCACTCGATTATGCGCTATGCTGATTGTAGCTTTGTTGTCACAGTATAACTTCATCAGAACCTCTGCTAGTTTCTTCAATTCCTCCAATGTACGTTGGAGCTAGCCATAGGATCTTGCACACATTATTTGACATAGCATGATACTCAGCTTTGGCATGCTACATGCTACAATGTTTTGTTTTTTGCTCCTCTAAGTCACAAGATTTCACCAAACATAAGTACAATAGCTTGTCGTCGACTTCTTGTCTGTTATTGAGCTTGCTCAATTTGCATCCATGTAGGCTTAAATCGTCCATTGTTCACTTTTCTTGCCCTTTCATAAAGAACTTTTCAAATATCTCAGATCTGGTAGGTGGCTTCAAGGTGTTCCTTGTATAGAGCATGCATAAACTAACTTACTAGGCTGACAGTGAAGGTGATGGCAAGCCTTGTATATGACAAATAACTCAGCTTACCTACCAAGCATTAGTATTGACCTGCATCCACTACTAGAAAATGTATAATCAACCTTCCGCCAGATCGTGAAGGGTTATGTTTATATGATTCTCAGAATTGTTAAGGGCCTTGCAAACCCTAACTTTCTGTGGATTGCGCGCTTTTGGTACATACACAAGGGGCCCACACGTTAAAGCAAGATAATAAGTTCAAGTCAATAATTGGTCATAAAATATTCATAAATGAACATAATTGGTTCATGCATAAGTTGCACGATATTTGTTACGTTTTGTGAGATTATGTTTGTACTTGCTTGGCTTGAGTTGATCAGTATATTTCATACTGTAAGTAAAAAGCCTGCAGGTTAATGGGTGGGCCATGTGGACGATGTGGCGAGTGAAGGGCGGTGTAGGATACCACTATGCAAGTTTTCTTGAGTTGATATGTATATATATATATATATATATCAAAATAGATTATGTAATGCAGTAAATATGAAGCTTGAAGGCTTGAGTGAACTATGTATGTCCGTTCATTTCAGTATGTATGCATGACAAGTTTACTATAGGAGCTAATCTCTTTATATATGTTAAAGAAAAAAAAAATTTATTATCAAATTTCTAAGTAAGTTTAAGCTATTGAAACCAAGATGTAGTACAAGTATGTATGGTAACGGCCCTACATAGGTCGAGGCGTTACATAACTTTTAAGCAAAAATAGTTAAAAACTGTCAAACTCTTAAAACAATTTTTGAAAACAGTTTCCTTATTTCAGTTATTAGTGCATTTGTAGGAATTTCCTGCTTTTGCATTGTTTTCTGAAAATCCTGTGCAGGAATTTCCTGTTTCCTGTACAGTTTTTAAGATATAATTTTATCTTAATAATCTTCTTAGAATTTGGGAAAACTTTCTTCATGAAAGTTGTAGACCTCGAATAATACTACAACTTTCTTTTTTAACTCAAAACCTAATTCTACCTTTAACTTGTCCTTTTTCCTTGTTGAAGCTGGCTGGCCATGCACAGGGTCTGGGCAGACCAGGGCTCGGGTTTTCATAAAAAAAAGAGGCCTTTGGAGCCTTATTTTTAAAAACCATTCATGTTGCCCCCTAGGGTTTTCCATTTTTTACAACTTTTTAGATTCCGTTTGCCTCATCATCTCATTTCAGCTCAAACTGTACCTTTTTTTGTCTTTTTCCTAAAAAGTTTTTTGTCTTTTCTAAAAATTCAAAAAAATTTACTATTATAACTAAAATATTTCGACTCAAACTAACCAACCAAACAGATCCTTAGTTTTGACTTTTTCCAAATTCGGCCTCTAAAGGCCTCAAAATTGCATTTCTAGAAGGCTGCCCAGTTTTACCCGAAAATTGGCAGTTTTGTTCTAAGCCAAGTTTTATGTAAAATTATGCGCACACTACCTCAAACGGTCATAAACATGAGCCTACGTCGAACATGTAGCACGTTACATAACATTTTCCATCCACATGCATTGGTTCATACCCATGCAAACCCATGTGGTAATCTTGTACCAAACTAGGGTTTTAAGGTTAGTTTTAGCTCTTGATTCACATACCATTCCATTCCCATCATTCATGCATACCATACTTCTTCTTGAACCTATGGGGACATATAACAAACACCTACTAAGCATACACACATACCATAATTTCTCCTAAGTATATCATCAAAAACATGCATCAAACCATAATTAGAGACCACCACACCCTAATCAAGCACCTATCAAGCACTCTAAACTTTTGCATGGAAAATAAAGGGTGAGCTTATGCTTTTACAAACCCAATTTGAAATACACATAAACTTTTGAATCAAAACTTAATTGAATTGCTTAGGGGGTTTAGGAGAGTTACCTTAACTCCTTGAGATTGGATCTACAACTTAGATCACAAATTTCGTTCTTGCTTTTCTTTCTCAAAATCCGACCCTCTCATTTTTTTTCCTCTCTATTTGGTTTTGGCTTCTAAGGGGTAAAGGAGAATGAGGTGAAAATGAGCCAGAGTTTTGGGGTGGAATCAAATAAAATGATCCAAAACCCCCCCATCATCACCTATTTATAGGTGAAAAATAATTTATTTTTGGATTTATTTTTATTTCTAAAATTGCATATCTAACCCCCAAAAATAACATATTTGCTCATTAATCCTCCTTAGGTGGCCGGCCATAGTGGTTTCTTGAGAGGCCAAGAAATTTTTCATACCTATCCCTAACTTAATTGCTTGTTCACCAAGTTAATTACTTGCTTACCTCCCCAAGCTTACCTCACCAAGGCAATTGCTTGCTCTCCAAGCACCCCTTGACATATTGACAACCAGGCATGTGTGGGCTTGAACCAATCAAAAATATTTCCATACTTATCTCTAACTTAATTCCTTGTTCCAATGTAGCCAAACTTGTAACCAATCTTTAACCTACTATTAACTTAGTTGGAGGCTTGGTTAGGAATATCCATAAATTCCCTAAATCAATAATTTTATATTTATCCATAATTACTTACTTTTCTTAAAATTACACTTTGATCCCTAATGACAAAATATTTGCACTTTAGTCCCTCAAAACAAAATATTTGCTCATTAATCCTCCTTAGGTGGCCGGCCATGAGGAAGCCTTGGAGGTCAAGTTAGCTTTCCATGCTTATCCAATTAATCATCCAATCAAATTATTTTTACAAAATTGTTAAATTAAATAATATATTTATGGATAAGTACGTTTATGAATATTTACTAAGTAAATAATCTATTTACTGATATTTTTTTTTAAGGACTGTGTTACTTACCTTTTGTTTTGTAAATGCACAATTTACTTACTTCTAAGTTCTTTAAATATTATTATACATTCTCTTCTAGGTTCTTCGTTGAAGGAAGTTAGACCACCACCAAAATTCTGCTCTTTTTTGCTTGACCAAAATTCTGTTCTTTGGAGGCCCAAATTTTGCTTGAAATCAACACCTGTCTTGACAGGTAAGCTTGATTGGTGAAAGAAAAAAAAAAATGAGGCAGATAGATTTATTTTATGTTTTTCCGTACATGTTCATGCAGTGCAACATTTTTTTTTTTTAATTGTAATAAATAATCATAGGGTAATTCTATGGTAGGGACTTACTTTTCCCGCCGCTAATGGTGTAAAAAATGTTCATCATTTTATTAAAATCCGACAGTACGTGAGAAAGAATGAAGAAATACTGAAATAAGATAAGGCCTACCCTATATGATTCAACATAAATAAACTTCAGAACAAATTAAAAAAAAAAAAGATAAAAAACTTTTATTTGGTACCGGAGATTCGTTATGGAAGCCGGACGAGCTCGCGCCGCCGTGGGGATGGGAAGTTGGATCCGTGTCGGCTTGGGACGCCGTTGAACAACTTCGTGAAGCTCCTGCTTGTGGTTGTGGTGGTGCAACGGTAGTGGCCCTGTAGCGGCAGATCTAGATTCATGATCGCGTACGCGGCCGGGTTATAACAGATCTGGTTGTTCGTCGTCTTGCACTGGCCACTCATGTATGGGTTTTTCCTCAACATTTGCCAAGAGTTGTTCTTTGATAGACATTGAAGTTTGATTTTTTTTTGTTTTTGTTTTTGTTTTGTTTTGTTATTATAATTTAATGATGGTTTCCTCTTTGTTTTAATTTTGTTTGGAACTTTTAAATGATTTTAGCAATGGAAGATCATACATTAATTCAGATCATCTCCATATAGTTCATGTGTTTGATTAATGTTCCTACAATTTTCTATGGTCGTTTCTAAAAAAAAAAGAAAAAAAGAAACTTACGGATGATATTGTCTCGTCGGTGGCTTGCGAGCATCGCGTCTCCGGCGGAGGGTAGTGGTGTTTCACCGGCAACATGAACTGGGTCGTGATCACTTTCGAACATCATGCCAAAGTGTTGAATCACAACCTGTGGATGGTTTGAGTCGTGCCGTTGGGTTGGATCCGTCGTTCCTCCTACACCATCAATCCTCCGCCGACTCCATGGCTTTCTCGCCGCATGCCGGGGATTTTCACCGCCACCGGTGAAATAGTTGCCGGAGACCATGGAGAAAGATTTTGTTCAAAAAAAAAAACAAAAAAACAAAAAAGAGGACAGATTTTTATTTTTTTTATTTTTTTATTCAGTGATATAAGGTGTGATCCATCTTTTAGTTATTGGGTGCATCTTTTTACTCTCAATCATCCAAAAACGAAAACAATCTTGTGGTCCATAAATTTTATTCCATTGATGGGGTAAAACACTTTACATCATCGTAGAATTGCTCATAATCATAATATAAATAATCTAGTTTTGTTTCTGTGGGTAGAAAATGATGGATTTACTTTATTTATTAATGAGAATGGCAACATGTCATCAATTAAAAAAGACAGAGGAAAAGCACTGTGGGCAGGGTACGTTGTCTAATTCTAAAAGACTACGTAGCTTAATAGTAATTGTATACTTGGCTTCGATTTGGTTTATTAATTAGAAATGAAAATTTTAAATTGGAATTGATTGACTTTTCGAAAATTAATTATAATTTTTATTGACTTTTCATAAAAAAAATAAAAAATAAAAACTGATATGAAATATCATCTTAGCTCTAGTATAAAGTGTAAAATTTGAATCCCTATTTCTAATTTTCAAAAAATAAAAACAAAAATAAAAATATTAGAGATTAACTTTTGAAATCCAAAATGTAAACAGATATCCCAAGTGAAGTGGAGAATGAGTTTTGGATTTATTATATAAGTTTGTCCAGGCTCACTTTGAATGTTATCTGTTGCCAAATGAGTCTTCATTAACCACGGAAAACTCGATTTGGGAAAAACATTTTGATGGATTCGTTTTAATGAAAACACTCGACACTGTTAAAAAAGGAATTTTTCCTAAATGCAACATTTTGAAACATTTCAAATAGCAAAATATCATTTGAAATGTTGACAGCCAAATGCCTGTTTAAAGTGGTTCCAAATGTTTTTCTACTAATTAAGCACCTAAATTTCCATGATCCACATAAGTATTTTCCAACTTCAGAGTCTGTTCCGAGCAAAATTAAAATCTCTAATGGGATAATAATCTTTTTTTTTTTTTTTTTTTTTTTTTTTTTTTTTTTACAGAAGAACACTTTTCATGTTGTCATAAACAAGAGATAGGGGCAGAGAATAGGTGACTAGATCTCGGCCGTACAGCTCCAAAAGAATGTTGACATGGTAATTACTCTTCCTGCAATTTGATTACAAAGCCAAATTATAACCTTAATAAGAGGTAGATAAAAATCTCTCTACTATACAAATCTTTTTTCGAATTTTTTCTTTTTTAGAATAAAAAATACTATTAGGATATAATACAATCTACTCATAGGACAAATTCTTGTACTTTTTATTAATATATTATTCTAATTTAATATGATGGTTCAGAACTGTACTCAATTAATAGTATATCTCTTTCATAGCCTACATGTTCTCCTAACAATCTTTGGTAACTGGTGAGATTGGCTGTTCATCAATCTGATTCTGAACAAAGTAGATCAGATATCCTGCAATTTTTTTTTTCCTCTAAAACATCATGATTTTCTCAGAAAACTCCGGTTTTATCTCAATCTGTTTTTATCACAACACAACTTATCTCAATGAATTATGAAAGAAACAGTTTAAGATCGTTACCTATCAGTTGGAGTGCAGGGGCCCAGATCAGGGCTTAGTGTTGTAGATGCTCTAACAAGCTTGAATCTCCGAGCTTGTAGACCTGATAACGCTGTGCTTCAACTTGATAACTGAAGCAGACGTATGGAACATTCTTAATTTTCCAATGGTCTTGGCCTCCATCGGGTTGCAAATCGAACACAAATTGTTTGGGCATGTCATAGAGTTTTAGACTTGTGAGGCTTTTTAAGTGTTGGACGTCGGACGGTAGCTCTTTCAATAGTTGGCTTGGCCCGAGGTCTAGGTGTTCAAGAAGAGGCAATGCTCCTTTGCCTATTGTCACCCCTTCTAGCCCTCCCAACTCCCTTAGAGAAACTCTCTTGAGCCTAATTTCCCTTATACCTAATTTTATACCTAATTTTAATTTGAATGATAATTTCCCTTTTAGAAAAAATACTGTAAAATCTAAAATTGCTCATCTTTTAATCGCTGGAAACGATTATAGCCTATGACCAGATTTCACCACTCAATTTAGTAAAAAGTTGAAATTAAAACGTAGAGTAGCTACTTTTCTTATTAAAAAAAAAAAGGATAAATGGCAACTTTTTGCCTCCGTCAATGAATTATCTAACACGAAAATTGCATTTATTCTCCTTGACTTCAGTTATTGTCATAATTAAATAAAGCTGATTATTTACTAAAAACGGTGTCCTATATTAAGCCATTTTCTTATCATTCATCAATAACTTTTGGATGCATTAGATTAGAATGGCCGTTTAACTTTTTTTTTTTTTTGGGAAAAGGGTTGAGTAGCATATTTATTGATGTTAAAAAAAATAAATAGCATATTTACAAAATTGTTAAATTAAATAATATATTTATGGATAAGTACGTTTATGAATATTTACTAAGTAAATAATGTATTTACTGATAATTTTTTTTGAAGCCTGTGTTACTTACCTTTTGTTTTGTAAATGCACAATTTACTTACTTTTAAAAGTTCTTTAATATTACTACACATTCTCTGCTAGGTTCTTCGTTGAAGGAAGTTAGACCACCACCAAAATTCTGCTCTTTTTTGCTTGACCAAAATTCTGTTCTTTCGAGGCCCAAATTTTGCTTGAAATCAACACCTGTCTTGACAGGTAAGCTTGATTGGTGAAAGAGAAAAAAAATGAGGCAAATAGATTTATTTTATGTTTTTCCGTACATGTTCATGCAGTGCAAAAAATTTTTTATTTTTTTTTAAATTGTAATAAATAATCATAGGGTAATCCTATGATGGGGACTTACTTTTCCCGCCGCTAATTAATGGTGTAAAAAATGTTCATCATTTTATTAAAATCCGACAGTACGTAAGAAAGAATGAAGAAATACTGAAATAAGATAAGGCCTACCCTATATGATTCAACATAAATAAATTTCAGAACAAATTAAAAAAAAAAAAAAAAAAAAGATAGAAAACTTTTATTTGGTACCGGAGATTCGTCATGGAAGCCGGACGAGCTCGCGCCGCCGTGGGGATGGGAAGTTGGATCCGTGTCGGCTTGGGACGCCGTTGAACAACTTCGTGAAGCTCCTGCTTGCGGTTGTGGTGGTGCGACGGTAGTGGCGCTGTAGCGGCAGATCTAGATTCATGATCGCGTATGCGGCCTGGTTCTAACAGATCTGGTTGTTCGTCGTCGTACACTGGCCACTCATGTTTGGCTTTTTCCTCAACATTTGCCAAGAGTTGTTCTTTGATAGACATTGAAGTTTGATTTTTTTTTGTTTTTTTTGTTTTTGTTTTGTTTTGTTGTTATAATTTAATGATGGTTTCCTCTTTGTTTTAATTTTGTTTGAAAATTTTGAATAATTTTAGCAATGGAAGACCATACATTAATTACAGATCATCTCCTTATAGTTCATGTGTTTGACTAATGTTCCTACAATTTTCTATGGTCGTTTCTAAAAAAAAAAGGAAAGAAACTTACGGATGATATTGTCTCGTCGGTGGGTTGCGAGCGTCGCGTCTCCGGCGGAGGGTAGTGGTGTTTCACCGGCAACATGAACTGGGTCGTGATCACTTTCGAACATCATGCCAATGTGTTGAATCACAACCTGTGGATGAATTGAGTCGTGCCGTTGGGTTGGATCCGTCGTTCCTCCTACACCATCAATCCTCCGCCGGCTCCATGGCTCTCTCACCGTATGCCGGGGATTTTCACAGCCACCGGTGAAATAGTTGCCGGAGACCATGGAGAAAGATTTTGTTCAAAAAAAAAAAAAAAAAAGAGGGCAGATTTTTATTTTTATTTTTATTTTTTTATTCAGTGATATAAGGTGTGATCCATCTTATAGTTATTGGGTGAGTCTTTTTACCCTCAATCATCCAAAAACAATCTTGTGTTCCAAAAATTTTATTCCATTAACGGGGTAAAACACTTTACATTATCGTAGAATTGCTCATAATTATAATGTAAATAATCTAGTTTTGTTTCTGTGGGTAGAAAATGATGAATTTACTTTATTTATTAATGAGAATGGCAACATGACATCCATTAAAAAAGACAGAGGAAAAGGACTGTGGGCAGGGTACGTTATCTAATTCTAAAAGACTATAGGCGTAGCTTAGCAGTAACTGTACACTTGGTTTCTGTTTGGTTTATTGGTTTGAAATAAAATTTTTAAATTGGAGTTGATTGACTTTTCAAAAACTGATTATAACTTTTGATGACTTTTCATAAAAAGACAAAAATTGATATGAAATCTCCCTTAACTCTAGTATAAAGTGTAAAGTTTGAATTCCTATCTCTAATTTTCAAAAAATAAAAATAAAAATAAAAATCTAAGAGACTAATTTTTGAAATCCAAAATGTAAATAGATATCCCAAGTGAAGTGGAGAATGAGTTTTGGATTTATTATATAAGTTTGTCCAAGCTCACTTTGAACGTTACCTGTTGCCAAATGAGTCCTCATTAACGACGGAAAACTCGATTTGGGAAAAACATTTTGATGGATTCGTTTTAATGAAAACACTCGACACTGTTAAAAAAGGGATTTTTCCTAAATGCAACATTTTGAAACATTTCAAATAGCAAAATATCATTTGAAATGTTGACAGCCAAATGCCTGTTTAAAGTGGTTCCAAATGTTTTTCTATTAAGCACCTAAATTTCCATGATCCACATAAGTATTTTCCAACTTCAGAGTCTGTTCCAAACGAAATTAAGATCTCTAATGGGATAATAATCTTTTTTTTTTTAAATTTACAAAAGAACACTTTTCATGTTGTCATAAACAAGAGACAGGGGTAGAGAATAGGTGACTAGATCTCGGCCGTACAGCTCCAAAAGAATGTTGACATGGTAATTACTCTTCCTGAAATTTGATTGCAAAGCCAAATTATAACCTTAATAAGAGGTAGATAAAAATCTCTCTACTATACAAATCTTTTTTCGAATTTTTTCTTTTTTAGAATAAAAAATACTATTAGGATATCATATAATCTACTCGTAGGACAAATTCTCGTACTTTTTCTTAATATATAATTCTAATTTAATATGATGGTTCAGAACTGTACTCAATTAATAGTATATCTCTTTCATAGCCTACAGGTTCTCCTAACAATCTTTGGTAACTGGTGAGATTGGCTTTTCATCAATCTGATTCTGAACAAAGTAGATCAGATATGCTGCCATTTTTTTTCCCTATAAAACATCATGATTTTTCTCAGAAAACTCCGGTTTTATCTCAATCTGTTTTTATAACAACACAACTTATCTTAATGAATTATGAAAGAAACAGTTTAAGATCGTTACCTATCAGTTGGAGTGCAGGGGCCCAGATCAGGGCTTAGTGTTGTAGATGCTCTAACAAGCTTGAATCTCCGAGCTTGTAGACCTGATAGCGGGGTGCTTCAACTCGATAACTGAAACAGACGTATGGAACATTCTTAATTTTCCAATGGTCTTGGCCTCCATCGGGTTGCAAATCGAACACAAATTGTTTGGGCATGTCATAGAGTTTTAGACTTGTGAGGCTTTTTAAGTGTTGGACGTTGGAAGGTAGCTCTTTCAATAGTTGGCTTGGCCCGAGGTCTAGGTGTTCAAGAAGAGGCAATGCTCCTTTGCCTATTGTCACCACTTCTAGCCCTTCCAACTCTCTTAGAGAAACTCTCTTGAGCTTTCTGAAACCACTTTCCTCAAAATGGAGTTGCTTTCCCTCATAGGCCTTATAGAGCCAAAGACGTTCCAAGTTCGGCAACCTATGGAGGCATTTCAAGGGGTCGTCAGTTAACCTTGAGAGACTTAAACTCAAAGAGTGCAGACACTGAAGCTTTGGGATCCAATCTGGCAACTGTTGTATTCTGCTTTCAATGACGAGATTTCCTAGCAGATGAGGTGGTGAGGTTAATTGTAAATCGAGGATCTCATCATTATCGATTGAGTGCAGTACTAAACTTTGCAGGTAGTTCATTTTCTCAATGGCAGTGCAAACAAGCCTGCCAATATCCGCCGTCAACTTTGAAATAGCCAAGGACCTCAACTGCTTCAATTTCTCAAATTCTTTTATGATGCCAACTCTCTCTGGACTTGCTTCCATGGTTAGTAGTGTTTGCAAGTCCTCAAGATTCCCGATCCCTTCACATATAGTCACTCCATGAACATTAACCAAAGTATCATGAACTGTCTTGTCACGAGAATTAGCCAAAAGGTGCCGCAGACTTCGAAGTTTATTGATCTCCTTAGGTAGCTTGTGGACCAAGGTATTTCTTATATCTAATATTTTTAGGTTTTGCAGCTTACCAATCGACTTCGGCAGCATCTTGACTTTCGTATTCAACAAACTCAAGTAGCTCAAGTGAAACAAGTTTCCTAGCTCTTCTGGCAGATAGTCAAGGTCAGCATTTTCAAAATCCAACACCTTCAAAAGCTTGAATTTCTCAAACAGAGTAACTAAAACAGAACTGGGCAAGTTGCCGACGTTATGGAACAAAATAGAACGAACCCCAGAATCTTTTACAGCCTCGGAAATGTCTCTTTTGTTGCTGCAGATTGATAGCCGACGAGTTTTTACTATGGTTGATGAGCTCTTTTCATCCAATATTTCAGAGAAACCTAGATCTGTAGCCTTTGACAAGATAATCTCGTGCATCAGATCATGAACCTGGCAATATTTAAGCCCGTTAGACCCTTCCCATGATTGAACTAAGTTCCTTTCTATGAGCTCGGTTAAGATTTCTACAGCAACTTGTTCGACTGTCTGGCTTCTTCTTTCCTTTACAAAACCCTCAGTGACCCACTTTCCGTACAGTTTCATGTGAGGAATTTGATGGTTTTTAGGAAACATACCAAAATACAAAAAGCAAGGTTTGAGTTGATATGACAGGTCTTCATAACTAAGGGAGAGAATTTTTGAACATCGAGAAAGGCGGGGATTGGTTTCCAACTCAGAACTAAGACAATCACTCATTTTTTGCCATTCGCATATGTCCTTCGTTTTAGTTGACAACAAACCAGCTACGGCTGCAATAACAAGTAGCAAGCCTTTGCATTTTTCTACAATTTTAGAGGACAGTTCTTCTAATTCTTGGGGACAACGGCCGTCAAACTCAGATTGGAATGCTTTTTTGGAAAACAATTCCCAGGAGTTTTCTAGAGACCAAGGTAGTAGCTTATGGATTAAATCACAAGAAGTCTCTTTACAGTAAGCAGCAATTGCATCACTCCGTGTCGTCACAATGACCCTACTGCCTTGGTTGTTACTCGGTACTGCATGTTTGATAAATTCCCAAAACTCTAATTGCCAAACATCATCAAAGATAACCACGTACCTCTTTGTCTTCAGATGTTTCCTCAAAGTATGAATCAGCTCTTCGGTTGAATTGCTTTCCTCTGAGGTGGATTCATTGGCCGGGAATATTTGGTTTTTCATGATGCTTAGTAGCTGCTCCATGTTATAAGATTGAGACACATTCATCCAAGCCCAACAATCGAAGTTTCCTCTCACCACTTCATTGTCATAAAGTTTTCTAGCAAGAGTTGTCTTACCAATTCCACCGGCGCCAACCAATGTAATCACCGATCGCTGAGATGTCCCTTGAATCAACCATCTTGTGAGTTCATCTTGCAGGGAACCGATACCAACAAGTTCAGATTCGTCGATGAAATGTGAACCCAAGCGAGGGTCAACCTTCCTTTCCACGTTTGTAGCTTTGCCATGCGATCGTTGTTCCAAGGAATTAAAGCCATATCTTTCGCCCCTATCCTTGATTTCGCTCAGAGATGCTTTGATGTTCTGAATTTCAGAAGCTATGTCGTAGCGCGGTCTCATAGCTTTGATGGAGTGACCTATTTTGTGCAGAAAACCGATGAACCCATGTCGTTGGTGACGGTGTTGTGCCACATGAAGAAGGTACTCGTCCATGACATCTTCTATGCGATAGGCTTCCTCTCTAACTTGTTTCACCCAAGTTTTCACGCCGTCTCTCATCTCTGCATTCTCCCCTGCCTCTTTGAGAAAACACTGAATGGTCTCTAGTTCATCCGTTAGACTCTTCACTTCTCTGTGGACATGTTTGAACGAGTTTGCTTCTTCGAAAAGCAGTTGCCCCAATTTATCGATCACGGGTCTCAATATTGCAAGAACAGCAGACTCGGCCATTTTCTTTTTCTTTTTTGCTTCTTGTTTAACCAATTAGACTCTTTTGTTAAGTGTATTTTCTCCGGTGATATCGATTTCGCGTTCCTTCTTGCCATCGTAAGAATTTATGTTTAACAAGTTAGTTTATTTTAAGGTCTTGCTGAGTTCATCATCAAAAGTAATATCCGAGGTAGCAACTTAAGTTGATGACTATAACACATAAACTAAGAATCAGAAGTCAACAACTATATTTTAGTTGTTTCTTAAGGGTGAAGTAATGTCAATACCCATTGAATAGTTGATAATTTCTACAAACATTAGGCATATGTCAGCAAGAATTATTCACTTCAATAATAATAAATAATAATAATAATAATAATAGATCTGTTAGGAGAAACAGACAGAATATGAACTCAAGCACAAAAAGTTTTTCCACACACCCAACAAAAGTTTTTTCCGTTCTCCTAGAGGGTCAAGCTAGTTACCTATTCAATATATATAAGTATATATAGATATGTTTTCCTTTAGAATATTCAACGAAGGTTACTTCCTTGAAAAAGAAGAAAATGAATCAGCTGAGCCGTAGGCTTGTATATGGAAACAATAGCGGACCGTTTAAATTTGTTCTAATGATTCGCTTCCGTGAAACTAATTAACAACTTTCTGATCATCAGCAAGTCTAACGACTTAAATAATTCGTATAAAATATATTTTTCTCCTGAGATAACATAATCCATCTTACTCAAAATCTAGATGAAAGTTTTGATACATATTTTCCAACTTCTTCTGCATTAGAACCATAAGAAACAAGTTCTTTGAGAGAAATATGTAACAAACGGGATAGAAAGTATGTTCTGTTGGAGAAAACGATTGTAGTTTCAAGTCAACTACATCAAATACAAACAACATTAACAACATCAAGACTTCAAAAGGTATGTTCTGTCATAGAAAATTAGAGAAAGAGAACCCCCAAACCCGGAGAAGGATTTGGTTGGTCCACCGGATATTTTCTACATAGTTCGTAATCAGAAACAGTCTTACGAAGTGATCTGTTGCCACTACTGTTTAAGATCTCAAAGATGGATAACCAGTCATTGTGAACATTTTTAAAGTATTACTGTGCTCTAAAATATCAATGTAATCTAACAATTAGAATTTTAATACCATTCGAAATCCTCTAAACCGATCGGACGTGAAAAAAAATAATAAATAAATAAATAAATAAATAAAATCTAGGAAGCGGAATTAAGAGGAAATATAAGAAGTATCGATACTACTTCGAATAACATGACATTATTTCTATAGTCAATCAATGATTGGCTAGAAAATTTATTTATGGCATAAAAAATCATTGATTGATAATCAATTACTGATTTGCTAAATTAATTACTTTATGTGGTCAATCACTGATTAATCATTTAAAAAAATTGCTTGACCATTTAAAAATAAGAGGCCTCTTAACTAAAGTTGAAAAATTCGGCTATTTGTTAAAAAAAACTTCTTTAAAAAAAGCGCGCTATTTACCTCTAAATCTTTTTTTTTTTTTTAAAGATTATTCTCATCCACATCCTTTAAATTTTTTGATCATTACTACTTTAGCCCGCTAAACTTTTAAAAACACTCATTTTACCATTTGAACTTTGACTTTATCCCATTTAACCCCTTTCACAAAAAAAAAAAAAAAAAAAGATAAAACATATGGAGAAAGAGGGGCATTAGTCATACGACACCTCTTTATGTTAGGATTTCTACCCAAAAAAAGAAAAGAAAAGAAAAGAAAAGAAAAAAAGACCACTTGATAGTAGTTAACACTCTTTTTCTCCATTTGTTTTTATTGGAATTTCTAACAGTAGGGGTTAAGTTGGACTAATTCAAAATTTATAAAGGCAAAATGAGAAGTTTTAAAGTTTAGGGGACAAAGTGAAAATTATAATAAAGTTTAGGGGCATAGATGAATAGGCTTGAGATGGATCTGGGTGTCAAAATGTTTGAAAATCACATGATTATAAGTCCTTCGTTGAAAATAAAAAGAAAAAGAAAATTTTTGGTTCTATAGATATGATTGCTAAGAGAAATTTGGATCGCATGTATATTTTCAAAAAAAAAAAAAAAAAATTCTTGTTTGAAATGAAAAAGTCATTTTATTTTAAGAAAGATATGGCATTTAGATATGTAAAATATTTTCCTTCTTGAAAACAAAAAGTAGTTCGAAATTAGAATATATGATATTGAGAATAATGCATTAAGTGAAGCTTTAAAAATATTTCAAAAAAATTCCAAAAGGATACTGTAAAAAGTAACTTTAAAAATGAGATAGCTTAAATTTTTCAAAATGAGAATAATAATAATAATAAGAATAATTAGAGTGGGTGACCTATATTTATTATCTAATCTAATAGATAACCCAACTTCCTTTTGATTAGTTAAATGGCCTAATGTTTATATTTTGTTTAATTAATTTTCATTTTTCCCAAATACCTCCGCTCTATTTCTCTCCTCTCTCTCTCCCCCAACATTCTTTTTCTCCCTTTGCCCATTTCTCTCTTAGCCATTGCCGGAGATAGCTGCTTGTCGTTCGTAAAGTTCTAACAAGGTAGTGATTGCAAGGCTAACGGCAATCCCAAGCTATGCAATGACAGAATATGTTGCTTGTCGTTCATGGAGTTCCGGCAAGGTCACAATCCCCTTGCCTTTGAGGTCCAATTGCGGTTGCAATCTCATCACGTCCAATGGGATGCCCAATGACGAGGATGACGACAAGACGAGGTTAGCGATAGTGATTGCACAAAGTTGACAAGTGTAGATCGGCAGTGAGAGAGAGAGAGATTGTAACGGGTGGGAGCTGGGAGGGGGGGGAGCGGCATTTTTTTTTGTTTGGGTTTTTTAATATGGTCAATTAATGATTGACTATGGGTCAACCAGTGATTGACTACAAAAATTGGTGGATAATATTATGGTCAATCAATGATTGACTGAGTCAATCAATTATTTACAAATGGTCAGTGATTTGTTTGTTATCAATCAGTGATTGATTAAAAAAATTTGTAAGTTATATTATCATATTTAGTGATTTACCAATAATTAATTAGTGACTAACTGCGATCAATCAATGATTTACGGATAGTTAATTAGTGATTAACTATAAAATATTGTCATTTACTGATTGATCGTTTACAAAATTGATTAACCATTCTAAGGGGGAAAAAAAAGGACTTTTTACTAATTTTTAAAAACTTGGGCTTTTTAACTAATTTTTAAAAACTTGGATCATTTATTCAAAAGACTTATTAAAGAAAGGCTAATTAGCTATAAACCCCTAAAAAAAATTGGGAAAGATACACTTTTTCTATTTTTTTTCTTCCTTTTCGAACTTGGACAATCAATTTTTCTAAAATAGTCGATCAATTTTCTTAAATGGTTAATCAGTGATTAATTACATAATATAGTTAATTCGGTTAATCAGCTTCTAGCTTTATTTGTAAGGATTAAATCACGAGTTCAATATTATTTTAGTCAAGTTAGAAAGGTATTTTCTTGGGTGATATCGACTTAGCGTTCCTTCCTGCCATTGAAGGAGTTTATGTTTAACAAGTTGGTTTATTTTATGATCTTCTTAGTTCATCATGTCAAGGAACATCTGGGGTGGCAACTCATATAATAATTAGAATCTGAAGTCAACTACTATATTTTAGTTGTTTCTTAAGGGTGAAGTAATGTGAATAGTCATGTAATATTCGAATTTTCCATGTACATTTTCCTTTTAAAGGAATTATTTTCACTTTATGAAAATTTTCATGAAAAAACTCGGTTTAGGGCTTTTGAAAAGATTTGTGAGTTTTAATGGGTCGAGAAGACTCAAAATGAATTTCTAAGCTCGGAAACTAACTTTTCAAGTCGAAAAGATCGAAATGGTGCAAAATTTTACGAAAGTCAACTTCGACCGAAAAAGTCAAAGTTTGATCGACAAAAAGTCAGAGGGTTGACTTTTCGAGGTTTTTCAAGTACGGAGAAGGATGAGTTCCGAGAATGATGTTTTATGAACTAGTTAGCAAGAATAAGTCTTAAAACGTCCCTAGAAAATCAAATACACCGAGTTAGAATTTAAGAGCAAAAAGGGTTCGGAAAATTTGAGAGAAATATTTTTCGATCCAAAATTCACACAGATAAATTTTGTACTTCGGTATGAGAGAAAAATATTGTATTTTGAGGAATCACAATATTAGAATTATCTGTGTAGCACGAAAGCAAGAAAAAATGAACTTTAAAGAGTAAAACTAGCCAAACAAGCCTAACTAAGCTAAGGACTATTGCCCATGCCTATGATGTCATCTTCCACTAGCCTAAAGCTAGCTTATGTGGAGTCTTACCCTCCCCCCAAAAAAATTTCGGCAGCAGCACAAGGGAAAAGAAAGGAAAGCCAAGGAAAAAGCCAATTTTTTTTTGGCATAAGCAAGCCAAGGACACTTTGCCATGCCCCATGACATCACTTCTCCACCAATTCAAGTTACCTCATTGGCAGCTCCTCCCCCTCCTCCGAACATAAGGCTCAGCAGCCTTGGGAAAGCAAGCAAAAAGAAAAGCCTTTTTTTAAGGCAAGTCACCAACCACTCTCACCTTCCCTTTTTGCACATCATTACCTTCACATTCCCTATTCTCTTTAATGCAAATTTTCAGCCAAACTCTTGTCCCTTTTTCACTCTAAACTTCGGCAGCAAGAGGGAGAGAAGGAGAGGAGAGAGATCCAAAGAAATTTCTTGGAGTTTTCGTCTCTTAGGTGCACGGTTTAGCAAAAGGGAGAGTTAGAGAGAGATTGAAAAATTTTTATGGGTTTTTCCTAGTGTGGCCGACCAAGAGAAGGAGGAGAAAAAGGTGAGTGAATCTTGAAATTTCTTTGGGGCTTTTCTTTTTGGAGTCTTCGGCTTGGAGGTGAAAGAATGAGCCAACAAAATTTTTCTTGGATCCCCATTTTTCTAGGTGTAGCCATGGGTCTAGAAGAAAGAGGAAGAGAGGAAAAATTTTTGCAACCAAACTTGGTTTTGGTTGAGGTAATCTCTCAAACCCTAATCCTCTTTATTTTGAGCTTAATTTCAAGTTCAATGTGAGGTTCGATCGGGTAGTAAGGACGTAAGTCCAATTTCATTTTTATAAATTTCGGTGTATGCTTGATTTGTTAGAACTAGGGTTGATTGGCTTTAAATCTTACTTGATTTGTGTTGATTTTTGTATGAATTTCATGCTAGAAACTACGGTTGTATGTTCCCCCTTTAGTGGCCGAAAATCTGCCCTTTAGGCAGCCATGGATGCATGCTAGTTTAGGGCCTAAAATGATGATGTTGTTTGTGATGGAATGCAATGCTAGAACCAAGCAACCCTAGGGTTTTGTTTTTAATTTTTGGGTTGTATGGACTGTATGGATCAGATTTTGGGCTTAATGGGACGTTAGAAAACGTTGTGTGTTTGAATCGTAGGCTCCCGAAGTGGTTGGTCGAGTTAGATTTGCGAAATAGGACGCAAACCGAACGTAAACCCAAAACTGCCCAGATTCGGATTAGGATCTGACCAGTTTTGGAAAAGTGAAATTTTAAGGCCTCTAGAGGCCGAATGGGGTAAAACACGAAACACAAAAGTTTCTCAGAATAACTTTTTCTATAGGACATTGTGGACGGAATATCAAAATAAGGCTCCAACGGCCTTCGTTTTTAGTGAAAACCGTGGCTGATCCCTAGGCCCAGTCTTCACCTAGATTTTTTAGGATCAGCCGTATTCAAATGAAAACTGGTATCAATACAAGCAGAATTAGATTTTTCACAAAACATGAAAGTTTTAGCATTTTTCGAGGGCTACAACTTTCGTGAAGAAAAGCTTTTCAGATTCTCGACGGATTTTTAAACTGGGCACGTTTTATGAGAGGTGCGTAAGGAATCTAAAAATTCCTTCACCAAAGTTTTACAAAAATGTTTTCAAAAAAAATTGTAAAGTGTTCTAAACCGTTATTTTAACTGTGAAAACTGTTCCACAGGCAGTTTTCAACCCTAAACGACATTTACAAAGAATTATTTCAAAGATCGGAATTTTACAAAAAGTTTTAAGGATTTTTAAGAAAAATTGTGTAAAAGTGCAAGAAAAAAAGAAATGTGATTTTAAGTTAAGAAAATGAAATTTAAGTTAAGAAAATAAATTTTCAAGATAAAAATGGTAATCAAGCCGCTTACGGGCCGTAGCCGGGAATAGGACCCGAGTTACTGGGCTTAAGCCCAAAAGGCCCAGAATTGACAAGGGTTGACCAGTAATTGACCGAACAATCAGTAAGGGTAACCTTAAGGGATATTCAACGTAACCCTAAGGATTACCATAAATGTGAAATGGGCAAAGGAAAAGTGGGTCAAGGCCATTGACCCAATAAGAAATAGTAAAGCCCAAGATTTTAAGAAGAAAGCCCAGTAGTAAATCAAAATCTAACTTACGAGGTTATCCAACGTAACCTCTAAAAGGGATAATCCAGTTCAAATTAATCCCCAGCAGTAAAAGGCCAATTTAGACAAGTCAGTCATCTGACGGGGATATACAACTAGGTTTAGTAGGTATGTTGGTTAGGGCACCAATATTCTACACAAGAGACAAAATCTCACCTATGTCCTTTCTCAAGCAGGAGAGGACTTGTAGCTGTACGCCAAGGCCGGACAACGAAAGTGAGGATCTAGCAAAAGAGGTAAGTACAACTCCGCCTACAGCATAGACTCTAATTGATGCTTACTAAAGTGAGATTAGATGAATGCTTAGGGTGTATGCAATTGTATGCTATGTGATGCTGTGTTATATGCAAATCGCCATGCTATGAGTATTAGTATGCCATGTGAAATGTTAATTTTTAGAAAGCATGATCAAGTATGAATTCCATGTTAAGCATAATGATATTGCTAGTATGAGTTAGGATTGTGAGACATCACGACGCATGTTCACTAATCCATATGAGACTAATGAACTCAAGATTGAGTTAAGAAAAGATAAGAAAAGATAAGAAGGCAAGCGAGCTTGCCGGTGTAGTACCACCCGTCCGAGGTCGGGTAGGACTATGGTTTGAGTTGCAATGGGCTGGCCGCCCCAACCACTCCATAGTCGCGCGCCGAGTACAAACACCAAGGTAAGGGCCCTAAAAGAAAGATAAGCAAAGAAAGTAAATATGAGCATAACTGGACCATGCATGTATAGGCATTGTTAGTTTATGCTATTATGAATGATTGTTGTGATTATGAATGGCCATGTATGTTAAATTAGAAATGTATTCGATATGTATATGTAAGTTGCGGACGAGACAGTTGTACTTGCTAAGTGAAAGCTCACTGTCTTACGTCTATGCTGTAAGTAAGCAGCTTGTCGGCAATGCGTGATGCAAGGTGGTGAGGCGTGGCGAGGCAAGCTGTGAAATCGTGGGATTATTTTCAGCCGCTATGCGTTTTGACCTTTTTGAGTTTTTATAATTATGTAAATATGTTTTATCCAGATACCTTTTCTAAGGAACACGTTTTGAATCCGTGTATTAAAAAAAAAAATTTCCGCTGTGTTTTAACAAGTATATAAGTAAGTAAGTAAGCAGTAATGTAACGGCCTGTGCAAGGTGGGTCGTTACAGAGTTGGTATCAGAGCGGTTCCCTGCGATAAGATTTCACAGTCTGTCAGCCATCGCCGCCATCATTGTAAGTTAAGTTTTCAGTTTAATTATTTTTACGCGCCAGTATTCATGTATGAGATTATGTTATGATAGACGCGTGAGATGGATCCGGGTTTGATCGACGCCGATCGTGAGGCGGCCGAGGCGTTCTACAGAGCACGCCCTTTGCTCTACGATGGCACCGAACAGTCAGTCTCTATTGCAGCTTGGCTATATGATATGGAGACGATCTTCCGTATCAGCCATATCGTGAACCCTCTGCGGGTTCTACTGGCGAGTCGCTGTCTGATCGCCGACGCCCGACTGTGGTGGATGACAGACGGAGAGCGTCAGATGCCCAACAGGACATGGGCACAGTTTCGCACGCTAGTCTTAACACGCTATGGTCCAACCCCTGCTGAGGGACCAGGAGTCGACACACAGTACCGAGATCATGAGATTTATAGAGATATGTAGTATCGCCGCTACCAGAGTATGGCTGCCGAGTGGCACGCCTATCCCCACGAGTCGATACTGCACTACTGCCAGCGCTTTAGGGAGGCTATGCTGCCCCACATTCCCCAGGATCTACCACATCGCCAGCTTCATACCCTGGTGCTACTACGGAGCGGAGTTCCACCCCAGATTCGACCTTATGTCATAGAGCCCGCGCTTAGACAGGCGATGGAGGACCTGACGGAGTCCATTATGGACGTGGAGGTTGTTGCCCATATGGTTCAGGCTACTGCCTACCAGAACCCTCACCCGATGCCAGACGATGATGCCGGCCAGGCGAGCCCAGTTTACGAGCCAGGCCCCGTACTTCCTGAGGATCCGATCCCCGACATCCCTGAGTAGGCCGAGGACCCCATGGAGGCCGAGGATCATATGGGAGGCGGTGACGACAACACCGACGATGTGGTGATGGTTATCGACATACCGGAGGACCTTCCACTCGTCATCATCCTCAGCGATGATGAGGACGAGGAGATTGAGGCGGAGCCCGTGGCCAGGTCGGACGTCGAGATTATTGAGATCAATGACGACGAGGTGATAGTCATCAGCGATGACGAGGAGTATGAAGACGATCCCGAGGAGGTCCTTTTCCACGATGGAGATTAAGACCCAGACACCGATGTCGAATCCAACATTTCGATATATACTTTTGAGGTCGTTCGTTAGCGACGAGAGTGTCTGTGTGTATTTTGATTTTTGATTTTTATGTATTTTTGTTTTGTGACTTTATGTATGTACCTTTGACTAGGATCCTATGTATAGGATGGAAAGTGTTAGACACTTTCATCCCAGCCCTGATATTGTACGATGGAAAGTGACAGACACTTCCATCACCTTTTTGACAGGGCACGTATATGATGTACGATGGAAAGTGATAGATACTTCCATCCCATTCTTTTTGACCATGTACTTTTGACCATGTGTATACGACGGTAGAGTGACAGATACTCCCATCACCCTTTTGAGCCATGTTTATACGGCTTGATGGTAAAGTGAGAGACACTTCCATCGTGTATTTTTGACCAGGTATATAAAAAGATGTATGAACAGTTTGATGAATGATATATGTAATTACAGTATGGTAAATTACAATGTACAGATTATGTGCTTATGATCAGTATTATGTTGTACTTTTGAAAGTGTACAGAAAGACTGTGCAGATACGGCATATGTATGACATGAGTATGTCTATTATAAAAGTTAAGTTATGATTATGAAACTATTATGTACTATTTATCTAGTGTGATGCTATAGTACTCTTTTTCATTATGATATGAAATGCATGATGATTTTTCAATATGATATGTGTGGAATTGAGATGTTTCAATAAGTTAGATAAGTTATGAATGGAAGAAAAGATATTGATGACATGATGATATCTTTTCTTATGATAGAGCATAGAAGATGGTTCGTCCAAGAAGAACCATGCCTCTAAACCCGCCAGAGCCAAACCTAGCCGCCGTTGTAGCCGATTTACAACGACAGCTGCAAGAGTCGCAGCAGGAGACAGCGAGACTTCGAGCTCAAGTAGCTCAGATACAGCAAGGACCCCAGGTCAACGAGGTCCCACCTCCAGCGCTACCGGTATCGCCAGTAGTACCACCGGTAGCACCGCCGGCACCAGTGGCGCAACCAGCAGTCCAATTGGAGGTCCAGCCGCCAGTCCCTCCGAACGTTAATGTACCCGTAGCACCCGCCAGAGTACAACCAGAGTTGCCGCCAGTGAGGGAAGATCTACTTTACGAGCGCTTCAGGCGGATGAAGGCGCCAGAATTCGAGGGCACGGCAGACCCGATCGCTGCCGACAACTGGCTGATTGACATCCAAGTCATATTGGATTTCATGAGGCTGACTGAGCAGGAGAAAGTCCTCTGTGCATCCTTCGCCCTCAAGAAGGATGCAAGGCATTGGTGGATGACGGTACAGATGCGCCGAGACGTCACGAGGATGAACTGACAAGAGTTCGTGACGGAATTCCAGACTATGTACTACAACCAGGAGATTCTTGCGGTTCAACAAGACGAGTTTACGAACTTCCGGCAAGGATCGATGACGGTTATGGAGGCCGTGAAGAAATTTGAGCAGCTGGCTCGATTATGTCTAGACTTAGTACCAAGCGAGAAAGAAAAGGTCCGGAGGCTGATGAAGATGTTCCGGACCGACATCGCCAAGCAGGTTAGCACCGGGAGCAGCCTGCCAACCATGGTATCTGACTGCATCAGCCGGATGATCAGGGCAGAGTACTGGATTAATCAGGATAAAGAGGCTAGAGCCCAAATTTTCAAAGCCAAGAGGGAAGAAAAAGCAGCAGCGAAGCCCGTACAGCCCTGACAACGCTCGAAGAATTCCCAGAAGGGCCAATCAAGCAACCCTGCTCAAGGTTCCAAACAGTTTGGGCGGAACAAGAGAAAGGGGAACTTCTCGGGACAAGGCCAACAGAAGAATTTCCCGCAGAAGAAGAACAATCGGGGCAACGAGGGGAACAATGCTAGTTACCCCCCTTGTGCGAAATGTGGGCGGAAACATCCCGGAGTATGCCGGATGGGCTCAAGTACTTGCTACGTGTACGGTAAAGAAGGGCACTTTGCTAGGGATTGCCCTCAGAACACTCAAAGCCAGAACCAAAACCAGCCCTACCCCGCTCGGAATGCAAACATCCGCCAACTGCATGCTGTCCAGGCCAGATTGGAAGGACCCTTAATCAATCAAGGCAGATTGGAAGCTCCTGAGCCACAAGCTAGGATCTATGCCTACACCAGAGGAGATGCTGAAGCAGGAACGTCACACGTGGTGACAGGTCAGATCTCTATCTCCACTCTTCATGCAATTGTGCTGTTTGATTCTGGAGCC
The DNA here is from genome assembly GCA_025413485.1 of Ficus microcarpa. Classification (NCBI taxonomy): domain Eukaryota; kingdom Viridiplantae; phylum Streptophyta; class Magnoliopsida; order Rosales; family Moraceae; genus Ficus; species Ficus microcarpa. The sequence goes on along the minus strand of CM046381.1, from coordinate 3,239,921 downwards.
ATCCATTCGTTTGTATCGTTGGAGTTCGCCCAGAAATTAGGAAAAGGTGCGGATAGATTAGAGCAACCCCTGAAAACTTCCTTGCCATCTGGAGAGATTTTGTGGTCCGACTTTTGGATCTAAAAGGCTCCCATAGTTATTTGCGGCAGGGAATTATCCGTAGATCTCATCGCAATCAAGCTTCACGATTTCGATGTGATCTTGGGGATGGACTTTTTGAGGAAATACAACGCGACGATTGACTACCGAAAGCGCTGCGTGACGTTCAGCCCCTACGGTGGAGAGGAATTCAGTTTTTGCGGACAACGCCGAAGTTCGACTGCCAGATTCGTTTCAGCCATGAAGGCCGGGAAAATGTTGGCTAATGGTTGTCAGGGCTACTTAGCTAACATAGTGGACAAGGAGCGAGAAACGGAGCTAGAACCGGAAGACATCCACATTGTGAGGGAATATGTGGATGTATTTCCAAAGGACCTACCGAGACTTTCATTAGAGAGGGAGATTTCATTCGAGATTGAGTTGCTGTCAGGAGTTGCACCTATTTCAAAAGCGCCGTACCGGATGGCAACCGTTGAGCTAAGAGAGCTCCAGGTATAGTTGCAGGAGTTGCTAGATAAGGGATTTATTCGACAGAGCCACTCTCCGTGGGAGCGCCTGTTTTGTTCGTGAGGAAGAAGGATGGATCGCTACGGATGTGTATCGACTATCGAGAGCTAAACAAGATCACAATCAAGAACAAGTACCCTCTTCTGAGAATTGACGACCTGTTTGATCAACTTAGAGGAGCTGTTGTATTTTTAGAAGATCGACTTACGCTCAGGCTATCATCAGCTCAGGATTAAGGAGGCAGATATCTCCAAGACGGCATTCCGAACGCGCTACGGGCACTATGAGTTTTTAGTGATGCCGTTTGGACTAACCAATGCCCCAGCTGCTTTTATAACCTCAATATCAGAGTGTTCAAGGACTATTTGGACAAGTTTGTTATCGTCTTCATTGACGATATACTAATTTATTCTAGGTTCAAAGAGGAACATGAACAGCACTTAAGATTAACCATGGAGACGTTGAGGTAGAATCAGTTGTACGCCAAGTTCACGAAATGTGAATTTTGGCTGGAGAAGATACATTTCTTGGGGCATGTGGTGTCAAGGGAAGGAATCTCGATGGACCCAGCAAAAGTGGAAGTAGTTAGTTCGTGGTCAGTGCCCAAGAATGTTACGGAGATACGAAGTTTTCTTGGCTTGACAGGATACTATCGACGATTCGTCGAAGGATTCTCCAAGATTGCTGCGCCACTGACAGCTCTCACACGAAAGGATAAGAAGTTCGAGTGGACCCCGAAGTGCGAAGAGAATTTCCAAGAGCTCAAGAGGAAGCTGACAAGTGCACCGATGCTGATAATTCCTGACGTTGATGCGGGAGATTTCGTGATATACAGTGACGCTTCTAAAAATGGATTAGGAGCAGTCCTGATGCAAAATGGAAAGGTAGTGGCCTATGCATCACGAGAACTGAAAAATCACGAGAGGAATTATCCTACACACGACCTGGAGCTAGCAGCGGTTGTGTTCGCGCTCAAGATTTGGAAGCACTATTTGTTTGGAAACAAATGTGCGATATATACCGATCATCAGAGCCTCAAGTATATTTTCACTCAGAATGAGCTGAACATGAGACAAAGTAGATGGCTAGAGCTCGTAAAGGACTACGATTGTGAGATCCTTTACCACCCAGGTAAGGCAAACTGGGTAGCCAATGCTCTAAGTAGGAAATCGGTAAGCATGCTGATGTCTATCGAAGTACTTTCTAAGCCTCTACAAAGGGAAATTGCTGAGTTTAAATTGGAAATGTTGACCAGAAGATTGTCTGCACTGACTCTTCAGTCCGATCTGCTGGATACCATCAAGAAGCACCAAGAAAAAGACCCCTTCTTGCTGAAAATACAACTTTTTAGCACAAAGGGCAAGGAGTTTTGGACTTCTGCTAATGGCACTGTTTACTTCAAGGACAGGATTTATGTTCCTAACGTGAAAACCTTGAAGGATCAGATAATGTCGGAAGTCCATAAAACACCATATTCGGTGCACCCCGGGAGCGACCAAGATGTACCAGGACCTCCGAGAGAACTACTGGTGGCCAAATATGAAGAACGAAGTGGCGGATTTTGTGTCGAAGTGCCTAACTTGCCAGAAGGTTAAGGTCGAACACCGACATCCTGGGGGAAATTTACAAAAAATCGAGCTTCCGGAGTGGAAATGGGAGCAAACTACTATGGATTTCGTAGTAGGACTACTCAATACGTCAAATGGGAATGACGCAATTTGGGTCATTGTAAATAGACTGACCAAATCGGCCCACTTCATCGCCATAAAAGCCACTTTTTCAGTAGAAAAGTTGGCAGAGATCTACGTAAACCAGATCGTCAGACTGCATGGAGTACCGAAATCAATCATCTCAGATCGCGATGGACGCTTCACGTCTCAATTCTGGATGAGTGCACATGCTGCTATAGGGTCGAAATTGAAGTTTAGTATAGCATTTCACCCTCAAACCGACGGCCAATCGGAGAGGACCACCATCCAGACACTAGAAGACATGCTAAGATCATGTGTCTTGGATTTCGGAGGAAGTTGGGATCAGAAGCTATCGATGATCGAATTTTTGTACAATAATAGTTATCACACTTTGATTGGTATGGCTCCATTTGAAGTACTGTATGGGAGAAAATGTCGATCATCGATCCACTGGCAAGAAGTTGGGCAAAAGCAACTTCACACCACCGACTTCATAAAAAAGACCTCAGAAGATGTTAAGAAGATAAAACAGAGGCTCGACATAGCTTTTAGCCGCAAGAAAAGTTATGCCGATAAGCGAAGAAGACCGTTGGAATTCCAAGTGGGAAATGCAGTATTTATCAAGATTGCTCCTATGAAGGGAGTAATGCATTTTGGAAAGAAAGGGAAGCTCAGTCCAAGGTATACTGGACTGTTCGAGATTCTCGAAAGGGTTGGCAAGGTAGCCTATAAGCTTGCCCTACCATCAGAGCTAGCATCGATGCACAATGTCTTCCACGTGTCGATGTTGAAGAAGTATGTGGTAGATCCTTCCCATATCCTTAGTCAGGAACCGTTGAAGTCCAAACAGATTTGACGTACGAGGAGAAGCCCATTCATATACTGGGTAGGGAAGAGAAGGTTTTGAGAAATAAAACCATTCCCCTAGTTAAAGTTCTATGGCGAAATCACAAGGTTGAAAAAGCAACTTGGGAATTAGAAGAAAAAATGAGGAAAAACTACCCCGAGTTATTCTAGTTTTCGAGGACGAAAATTTTTAAGGGCGGTAGATTGTAATATTCGAATTTTCCATGTACATTTTCCTTTTAAAGGAATTATTTTCACTTTATGAAAATTTTCGTGAAAAAGCTCGGTTTAGGGCTTTTGAAAAAATTTGTGAGTTTTAATGGGTCGAGAAGACTCAAAATGGATTTCTAAGCTCGGAAATGAACTTTTCAAGTTGAAAGGATCGAAACGGTGTAAAATTTTATGGAAGTCAACTTTGACCGAAAAAGTCAAAGTTTGACCGGCAAAAAGTCAAAGGGTTGACTTTTCGAGATTTTTCAAGTACGGAGTGGGATGAGTTCTGAGAATGATGTTTTATGAACTAGTTAGCAAGAATAAGCCTTAAAACGTCCCTAGAAAATCAAGCACACCGAGTTAGAGTTTAAGGGCAAAAAGGGTTCGGAAAAATTTGAGAGAAATATTTTTCGATCTAAAATTCACACAGATAAATTTTGTATTTTGGTATGAGAGAAAAATATTGTGTTTTGAGGAATCACAATATTAGAATTATCTGTGTAGCACGAAAGAAAGAAAAAATGAACTTTAGAGAGCAAAACTAGCCAAACAAGCCTAACTAAGCTAAGGACTATTGCCCATGCCTATGATGTCATCTTCCACTAGCCTAAAGCTAGCTCATGTGGAGTCTTACCCTCCCCCAAAAAAAATTTCGGCAACAGCACAAGGGAAAAGAAAGGAAAGCCAAGGAAAAAGCCATTTTTTTTTGCATAAGCAAGCCAAGGACACTTTGCCATACCCCAGGACATCACTTCTCCACCAATTCAAGTTACCTCATGGGCAGCTCCTCCCCTACCTCCGGACACAAGGCTCGGTAGCATTGGGAAAGCAAGCAAAAAGAAAAGCCTTTTTTTAAAGCAAGTCACTAACCACTCCCACCTTCCCTTTTTGCACATCATTACCTTCCCATTCCCTATTCTCTTTAGTGCAAATTTTCAGCCAAACTCTTGTCCCTTTTTCACTCTAAACTTCGGCAGCAAGAGGGAGAGAATGAGAGGAGAGAGATCCAAAGAAATTTCTTGGAGTTTTCATCTCCTAGGTGCACGGTTTTGCAAGAGGGAGAGCTAGAGAGAGATCGAAAACTTTTTGTGGGTTTTTCCTAGTGTGGCCGACCAAGAGAAGGAGGAGAAAAAGGTGAGTGAATCTTGAAATTTCTTTGGGGCTTTTCTTCTTGGAGTCTTCGGCTTGGAGGTGAAAGAAAGAGCCAACAAAATTTTTCTTGGATCCCCATTTTTCTAGGTGTAGCCGTGAGTCTAGAAGAAAGAGGAAGAAAGGAAAAATTTTTGCAACCAAACTTGGCTTTGGTTGAGGTAATCTCTCAAACCCTAATCCTCTTTATTTTGAGCTTAATTTCAAGTTCAATGTGAGGTTCAATCGGGTTGTAAGGACGTAAGTCCAATTTCATTTTTATGCCCTAAATTTCGGTGTGTGCTTGATTTGTTAGAACTAGGGTTGATTGGCTTTAAATCTTGCTTGATTTGTGTTGATTTTTGTATGAATTTCATGCTAGAAATTAGGGTTGTATGTTCCCCCTTTAGTGGCCGAAAATCTGTCCTTTAGGCAGCCATGGATACATGCTAGTTTAGGGCCTAAAATGGTGATGTTGTTTGTGATGGAATGCAATGCTAGAACCAAGCAACCCTAGGGTTTTGTTTTTAATTTTTGGGTTGCATGGACTATATGGATCAGATTTTGGGCTTAATGGGACGTTAGAAAATGTTGTGTGTTTGAATTGTAGGCTCCCGAAGTGGTTGGTCAAGTTAGATTCGCGAAATAGGACGCAAACCGAACGTAAACCCAAAACTACCCAGATTCGGATTAGGATCTGACCAGTTTTGGAAAAGTGAAATTTTAAGGCTTCTAGAGGCCGAATGGGGTAAAATACGAAACACGAAAGTTTCTCCGAACAACTTTTTCTAGAGGACAAAGTAGACGGAATATCAAAATAAGGCTCCAACGGCCTTCGTTTTTAGCGAAAACCGTGGCTGATCCCTGGGCCCAGTCTTCACCCAAAATTTTCAGGATCAACCGTTTTCAAATGAAAACTGGTATCAATACAGGCAGAATTAGATTTTTCACAAAACATGAAAGTTTTAGCATTTTTCGAGAGCTACAACTTTCGTGAAGAAAAGTTTTCAGATTCTCAACGGATTTTTAAACTGGGCACGTTTTATGAGAGGTGCGCAAGGAATTTGAAAATTCCTTCACCAAAGTTTTACAAAATGTTTTCAAAAAAAATTGTAAAGTGTTCTAAACCGTTATTTTAAATGCGAAAACTGTTCCAAAGGCAGTTTTCGACCCTAAACGACATTTACAAAGAATTATTTCAAAGATCAGAATTTTACCAAGAGTTTTAAGGATTTTTAAGAAAAATTGTGTAAAAGTGCAAGAAGAAAAGAAATGTGATTTTAAGTTAAGAAAATGAAGTTTAAGTTAAGAAAATAGATTTTCAAGATAAAAATGGTAATCAAGCCGCTTATGGGCCGTAGTCAGGAATAGGACCCGAGTTACCGGGCTTAGGCCCAAAAGGCCCAGAATTGACAAGGGTTGACCAATAGTTGACCAATTGTCAACTATTGACCAATTGTCAACTTTGGTTGACCGAACAATCAGTAAGGGTAACCTTAAGGGATATTCGACGTAACCCTAAGGATTACCATAAATGTGAAATGGGCCAAGGAAAAGTGGGTCAAGGCCATTGACCCAATAAGAAATAGTAAAGCCCAAGATTTTAAGAAGAAAGCCCAGTAGTAAATCAAGATCTAGCTTACGAGGTTATCCAACGTAACCTCTCAAGGGGATAATCTAGTTCAAATTAATCCCCAGCAGTAAAAGGCCAATTTAGACAAGTCAGTTATCTGACGGGGATATACAACTAGGTTTAGTAGGTATGTTGGTTAGGGCACCAATATTCTACACAAGAGACAAAATCTCACCTATGTCCTTTCTCAAGCAGGAGAGGACTTGTAGCTGTACGCCAAGGCCGGACAGCGAAAGTGAGGATCTAGCAAAAGAGGTAAGTACAACTCCGCCTACAGCATAGGCTCTAATTGATGCTTACTAAAGTGAGATTAGATGAATGCTTAGGGTGTATGCAATTGTATGCTATGTGATGCTGTGTTATATGCAAATCGCCATGCTATGAGTATTAGTATGCCATGTGAAATGTTAATTTTTAGAAAGCATGATCAAGTATGAATTCCATGTTAAGCATAATGATATTGCTAGTATGAGTTAGGATTGTGAGACATCACGACGCATGTTCACTAATCCATATGAGACTAATGAACTCAAGATTGAGTTAAGAAAAGATAAGAAAAGATAAGAAGGCAAGTGAGCTTGCCGGTGTAGTACCACCCGTCCAAAGTCGGGTAGGACTATGGTTTGAGTTGGAATGGGCTGGCCGCCCCAACCACTCCATAATCGCGCGCCGGGTACGAACACCAAGGTAAGGGCCCTAAAAGAAAGATAGGCAAAGAAAGTAAATATGAGCATAACTGGACCATGCATGTATAGGTATTGTTAGTTTATGCTATTATGAATTATTGTTCTGATTATGAATGGCCATGTATGTTAAATTAGAAATGTATTCGATATGTATATGTAAGTTGCGGACGAGACAGTTGTACTTCCTGAACGAAAGCTCACTGTCTTACGTCTATGCTGTAGGTAAGCAGCCTGTCGGCAATGCGTGATGCAAGGTGGCGAGGCATGGCGAGGCAAGCTGTGAAATCGTGGGATTATTTTCAGCCGCTACGCGTTTTGACCTTTTTGAGTTTTTATAATTATGTAAATATGTTTTATCCAGATACCTTTTCTAAGGAACACGTTTTGAATCCGTGTATATAAAAAAAAAAATTTCCGCTGTATTTTAACAAGTATATAAGTAAGTAAGTAAGCAGCAGTGTAACGACCTGTGCATGGCGGGTCGTTACAAGTCATCGCCTAGTTGACAAGCAGGTTAAGTGCAGTTTCCTTAGACATTTCGTATATGTCAGCAAGAATTATTCAGTTAAAATATATATATATATTTTTTTCGTTCTTCTAGAGGGTTAAGCAAGTTACGTATTCAAAATATATATATACACATATATGTATATTTTTTCTGGCTAAATATTCAATGAGAGAAACAAGCAACAAACGGGATAGAGGGCATGTTCTGTTGCACAAAACAATAGTAGTTTCAAGTCAACCACATCAGATACAAACAACATTTCAAATACAAACAACATTAACAACATCAAGACTTCAAAAGGTGAGTTCTGTTACAGAAAAGTTTGAAAGAGAATCCAAACCCGAAGAAGGATTTGGTTGGTCCACCAGGTATTTTTTACATAGTTCAAAACCATCACGTCCGGGCAAGCAATAGGATTATCGACGGAGAACAACACAAATCCATGAGCAGGAAGAAAACGATCCGACATGTTCACACGGGAAGTAGAGTAGCATATTTTTTTTCTGGGATGATTGCTTTCATGACAATATATGGACCACAGCACTGTCATCAGTTTGAATCCTCATCACATTTGGCTAGCCATGAAAGCCTAAAATTCAAGTGAAAAAGGAAAAAAAAAAATCATGGATAAAGATATGTAATAAGAATGAGGCGCAAAAGAACTAAAATGTTAAACATGTGAGGCGAAAATGAGAGTCTTGCAGAGTGATCTGTCACCACAACTGCTTAAGATCTCAAAGACGGAAAACCAGTCATTATGAACATTTTTTAAAGTGGGAGTAATGACATGAACAGACTTTTTTTTTTAAGGTTAATACCATTTTGAATCCTCTAAACTGATAAAACATGAGAAAAAAAAAATCATTAAGAAAAAAGAAAGCGGAATTAAGAGGCAATAATCTAACAAGTGTCAATACTACTCTGAATAACCTGACATTATTTCTACTAGAGTATAGAATAGGAAGGATGTGGGAATATCTCCACCCATTGTCTGGAAATAAAATAAAGTAAAAAACTTCTTATGGTAGAAAAGGCTATCGAAAAGAAAAAGGATGGGTTACAACATCGGGGATTAGTAAATTCAGCCAAGAAATTAAAGTGGAAGTATAGATATAATTAGGATAAAACCACCAAAGAGTTGCTCTTAGATAGAGTCATCGAACGAACCTGAAGTTGTTCGGTCAGTCCTCAATATCATAAGTGAAGAAGCTAAACTAATCACTAGAACAACTCATCCGATCACGGTCCCATGGAGCTCTTGAGGTTGAGGCTGATGTTGAGTTTGCCTCATCATCACTGTAACAGAAACTCAATCGAAGATCGTTCTGTACAACATCGTTGATATTGTTTCTTGCTAAGCCTTGCAAACGGTCCAAAAAGTTTGAATCACCAAGTTCATATGATGCATATTTTCTTCCCTGAACTCTATAACAAAATTGGACAAAAGGTACATGCGCAACTTTCACATATTCTGAGCCTCCTTCGGGTTGCATACTGTGCACAAATTCATTTGGCATGTCGTAAAATGCAAGAACTTTGAG
>CM046381.1:3218821-3230969 GCA_025413485.1 Ficus microcarpa | reverse complement strand
ACTTCTTAGGTGCTGGATGCCCGAGGGTACCTCATTCATAAGTGGGCTAGGTCCAATCCTCAATTCTTCAAGAAGAGGCACACACCTTCTTGTATTTGCAACGCCTCTAGTCTATGCAAGTCTCTTAAAACAAGCAGCTTGAGTTTTTGAAATCCACCAACCACAAAATGAAGTTGCTCTTCCTCATACGCCCGGTAGAGCCAAAGAGACACTAAATTAGGCAAAGCATAGATGTGTCTTAACGGGTCATCAGTTAACCTTGACATGCTTAAGCACAACACACTCAGAATTCAAAGACTCGAAATCCAATTTGGAAACCTCTGTAACCGGCCCTTCAGAACAAGACGTTGCAAAAAAAGTGGCGGGGAAGAAATGGTTTGTAAATCAAAGATTTCATCATTAGTCACCGAGTGTAAACTTAGATATTCTAGGTCATTCATCTTCCCGATAGAAGGGCCAAGAGCACTTAAGGCCGCTGCAGTCAATCTTGAAATTCCCTACCTTCTCAACCCCGTCAACTTCTCCAATTCTTCTTCAAGGCCAAGGCCGATGAGAGTGGCTTCTACAGTCATTGGTGTCTGCAAGTTCTCTAGATATCCAAACCCTTCTTTTATCCTGACACCTTGGCTTGAATTCAAAGCGACAATGCTATCACTACGGCTTGCTAAAAGGTGTTGAAGATTTAGAAGCTTATTGATCTCAATTGGTAGCTCAACCAGCAGGGTATTTCTTACATCCAGTGTTTGTAGATTCTGTAGCTTGCCCACAGACTTTGGAAGTCTCTTCACTTTCGTATTCTTTAAGCTTAAATACTTCAGGTGGAATAAATTTCCCACTTCTTCTGGGAGACGACTAAGTGGAACATTTGCGACATCCAACAATGTCAAAAGCTTATACTTTCGAAACACTATGACCACCAAAGAGTTCTCCAAAGCACCAATATTGGAACGAAAAACAGAACGAGCCTGACAGTCTTTAATGGTCTCGAGAAAATTTTTCTCAATATTACTAGAGATGGACAGGCGAGGACTCTTTCCACTAAAACTAGAGTTCTTACCATCTCTAATATGACATAAACCATTCTCATCAGCCTCTTGTCGAACAAGCTCACACATCGACTCCTGGAGTCAGCAGAATCTCTCCAACCCATAAAACCCTTCACATGCTTGAACCAGGTTTCGCTGGATGAGCTCCCTTAAGTATTCTTCAGCAACTTCTTCTGAGGTCTTTAGTCCCTTTGCTTGTACAAAATCCTCAGCAATCCATAATTGATATAACTTGTCATTCGGAATTAGGTAGCCTTCAGGAAAGATGCTAAAATACAAGAAGCACATTTTTAGTTGGTAAGGTAGATCACGGAAACTAAGAACAAGAAGTCTAGAAATTTCTTCCAAGTGCGGATTGGATTCAATCTCAAATTTGAAATTGTCGTATATTCTTTGCCACTCCGATCTTGTCTTCTCTTTCGTTGACAACACACCAGCTACGGCCTCAATTGCAAGTGGCAATCCTCGACACATCCTAAGAAATTCATGGGATAACTGCTCCAACTTTGGAGGACAATGCGCTTCGTGCTCGTAGTGGAAAGCTCTTTGACAGAAAAGGTCCCAAGACATTGTTTCAGTCAAAGGTTCCACCAAATGCACATGATCAAATGAATATTCTTTACAAAAGGCCGCAACCGTGTCACGACGCATTGTGATGATTATTCTACTACCTTTTCCATTATCAGGCAAAACACGTGTAATACCTAGAATTTCATGTTGCCATTTTCCTTCTAAAGAGGAATTATGAGCATATGTTGTGATGTTCACGGAAAAACTCAGTTAAGAGTTTTTCACACGTTTTACGAAGTCTTATGACTCAATAAGACTCAGAATAGATTTTTAAGGTTAGAAAATGCCTTTTCTGGTCGAAAGGGGCGAAAATGAACGTTTTTCCGAAAAAGTCAAAGTTTGACCGAAAAAGTCAACTTTGACCGAAAAAGTCAAAGTTTGACCAAAAGTGGTCAACAGTTGACTCGTTAGTGAAAAATGCTGCAGTATGAGAAAATACTATAAAATATGTCAGTATGGGCGGTATAGCCCAAGTAGACAGTAGAAACACCCTAGAAATCAAGCATCCCTAGCATTAGTTAAGGCCAGACTGACTTTTTTTTAGTCAAGAAATCATCAAAGGAGACCAATCCAGGTCAAAGGGCAAAAATGTCAAAATTTTCATTTTTGGGGGCAAAAATGTAAATTTTGGAAAATATGTGAAGTAAGCCTAGTGACGTTATTAGATGAAGTCACAATAAGATAGTAACATGCTTTGCAAGAAAAAAATAAGAAACAGCCACTTTTGGGGGCGAAAATGCAAAGATTTTGTCTTTCGGGGCAAAAATGTAAATTTTGAAAATATGTGATTCAAGGACGAGAAAATCACATAAAACCATGAAAAGAATGATATTTGATGGAAAAGTAAGCATTATGGCCAATTATGGAATTTAGGGGCATGAATGCAAAAATTTTCACTTTTGGGGGCAAAAGTGTAAATTTTGGAAAATTGACGAAATGAGCGTATGAAGTTACCAAGATGATAATATCATCAAATAGGATGGGTGTGTTGATTTTTAAGACAATCGGACACCTAGAGGGCATTTTTGCAAGAATTTCCACTTTTTTGGGGCAAAAATGTAATTTTTGAAAAGTTGTGAGGTAAGCCATGAGCTTAGCCATGACATCACCTTTTCCAGCTGTAGATGAGCTGCTAATGAGCTGGAGGACAGCCGGCCACTTTGGGGGAGAAAAGCAAGAGAAAATGCAACTTTTGGGGTCAAATTTGAATTCCAAAAAGTTTGGAAAAAGGCCTATAAACAGGACCCATTTGTGTGCAGAAAAAAAAGGGAGAAACACAGCCATACTATGGCCAATTCACTGCAGAAAATCCGGAGCCAAGAGGGAGAGCAAGAGAGCAAGAAAAAAATTTGGAATTTCCTTGTGTGAAGCCATCTAGAGTGCTCGGGTTTGGTGCTTGGAAAACCAAGCCAAAATCTGGAATTTTTCCAGATTTTGTGAACTGAAACCGTGCATGGAGAAGAGAGAAAGAGTGGAAAAATTTTCGGGTCCAAACCCAAGGGTGAGCCGAGCTTGGTGAAGGAGGAAGCAACCATGGAGCCAAGGTGGTTTTTGTGCCTTGTGTGTGTACTTGGTTTCGGCTGGAGTGTGCAGCAAGATGGAGCCAAAATTTCATGGATTAGGGGCTGCATGAGGGTCGGTTTTGGCAGCAGTGATTCACCTAAGCTGGTGAAAATTTTTGATGCAAATTGGAGCCCAAAATCTGTGTGCAGTGGGCAGCCAAGAGGGACAGGATTTCAGTCAACAAATCCTACCAAGATCAAGGGTGAGTTAAAGGTAAAACCCTAGAATTTTTAAGTGAAATTCCATGCAAACTTTCATGGATTGATTGTGTGTATGTGTATGTGTTCATGGCTGGATTTGGAGCACCTTTGATGGTGGTGAGTTCGGCTGCAAAGAGGGGCAGCCAAGGGAGCAAGAGTTCGGCTCCAAGGAGGAACCAATTTTCGAAAATTGGGTGAGGTGAGGAACCCTAAACCCTAAGCTTTGGTTTGAGCATTAAATTTGAGAAATTTATGGTGTATTTTCATGCAAGTATGTATGGGCATAAGCTCAGTTTTTATGGGATGCTTGGCTAGAAGTTGATGTTTGATTAGGGTGTGTAGTATGCTAGATTAGCTTTGCATGATTTTCTGTTTTTGTGCTATGTTTTATGCTTGTTTAATTGCTTGGTTTGCATGGTTGATTGGTGAGTAATGTCCCTGTTTATGGTGCAGCCGAATGAGGCTAAGTTGCTAGGGTGCTAGATTTTAATTTCGGTTTGGTTGTGGATGCCGAACCCATGCTTGTGCAAGCCCTAGAACACATGCAACCCTAGGTCTAGTAGCTTCGGTTTGGGTTGCATGGCCACGTGGGGGTGACATGTCCAAAGCATGTGGGACGTTAGACAACGCTGCATGTGATTGATTTAGGCTCCCGAGTGATCGGTTGAGTTAGCTTCCGAAGTAGGACGCGTAAAAACAATTTAAACCGAAAACTGGCAGGTTCGGTTCATGACTGCCCAGTTTTCGTAAACAGAAAATAACAGGCCCTTAGAGGCCGAATTTGGGAAAACGTAAAACATGAAAGTTGTCCAAAACAACTTTTTCTAGGGGGCATCACGGGTCGTTTTTCAAAATAAGGCTCCAAAGGCCTTCAAAAATGACAAAACCCGAGGCTCAATATTTTACGTCCCCAGACCCATTCCAGGGGTCAGCCAGTTTCAACTCGAAACTGGTATTGATCTAGGCCGAATTAGGAATTTTGGGAAACACGAAAGTTTTAGCATTTTTCGAGAGCTAGAACTTTCGTGAAGAAAACTTTTTCATATTACACACCGATTTTAAGATAAAAATTTTTTTATCAAGGGTGCTCAGGGAATCCGAAATCCCTACACCACAATTTCAACAAGTGCTTTTAGAAAGATAGTTTTTCAACCCTAAACAAGTATTTTGGTCATGAAAATCATTCCAAAGACGGTTTTCAACCTAAAATGAATTTACAAAGCATAATTCCATGAATTTGGATTTTATGAAGTAAGTTATGAATTTTTACACAAAATGTGAAATTTTGGGATTTATTCCCTAAGTTTTTCTAAGTATAGAAAAGTGAATTTTTCAAGCAAGTTTATAGCCAACGCTAGTTCACGAATGGTAATCGGGAGTTATGCCCGAGTTACCGGGTCAAGCCCGAGACCCGAAGGGTTGACCATAGAGGGTTGACCATAGTTGACCAAAGTTGACCATGGTTGACTTTCGGTTGACTAAGGGTATAGAGTTAGTTTATCCTCACGGGTTATCCAAAGTGACCCTAACGGATACCGATAGCTCAACTAAAGGGTTATCAGATATGACCCGATAGTTTCGGATTAAGTTATTCAAACCTTAGAGGTATAGTTGGCTTAGCACGCCAGGTTACCGTTGGTAACCAAATTAGATGCTTTGCACGTAAGGGACATACAACCAAGGGCATACAAACATTTTGGTTTGTTTACCTGCATTTTTCACGAGTTTAAGTAGAGCCTGTCCTTGTTAAGCAGACAGAACCTGCAGCTGTACCAGGAGTGGAACAGCATTAGATGGGACAGTCAGTCAAGAACGTCAGACGGAAGGTAAGTACAATTCCGCCTACGGCATGAACACATGTTAGTTGCATGAATAGGATGTCATGATATGTAGTATGCTATGCAGTAGGCCCATGTATGTTATGTATGCATTAAGTTTCATGTTAGGATAAGAAATATGTTCATGTTATGTATGTATGTTATGTATGTATGTTATGTGAAGTATGTTATGTATGTATGTTATGTGAAGTATGTTATGTGAAGCATGTTAAGTAGTATGTATGCATGTTTAGACAAGTTTATGTTTATGCAGATGCATGTTTATGTTTTATGTTATTATTGTGGCATCACGAAGCATGTCCATTATTAATAAGTCACATGGTAAGATATGAGATAAGTTAGGTAGGACATGTTGTGTTGTACTGACTTTGCTTCCGTGGTAAGTTAAAACAGCATGTTCCATGGTTTGACTTGATATGGCAGGGCTGCCTCCACTACTCCATGTTAAACTTTGTGTTTCATGATTTGAGTTGGTTTGGACGGACCGCCTTCAATCACTCCATGGTTACATACCGAAGTACATACACACATGTTATAATACCAAAATAGGATCAGATTAGACCAGTAGAGAGACCCAAATTAATTTAATAATAAATTATAATCGGTTCATGTTTTTCGTGCATTAGTTGCATGCGGATAGGATGTTGTGCTTACTGAGCTTTTTAGCTCATAGCTTACGTTCATGCTGTAGGTAAGCTACCTACAGGCGATACATGTTACAACTGTGGAAAGATGGCGCAGCAGATTGTGAAACGTGGGTATGGACTACTACGGGGTTTCCGAAGTGCGTTTAAAATGAAAATGTGTTTTCATTATGTTTTCAGTATGTATGTTTAGTTTTCATAGCAAGCAAGTTGCCACGTGTGGACCGGTCTCGGGACTGGTCCACGATTTAAATTATGTATGTATGCATGTATGTATGTATGTATGGAGCTTTCCTCATAGGTGAAAGCTCAGTACTCGAGTGAGTACATTTTAAGTTAGAATTTTATAAAAGAAAAACAATTTTAAGTTATGCTTTAATAGAATTTAAAGTTTTATGATTTCCGCAATAAAAGTTTTTAGTAACAAATTTTAGAAAAGAAGAAAAAAAAAATTTACTCTAGAAATTGGGTAACTTTATTTTCAAATGAAGCAAGACAAGTAAGTTAAGTAATTGTCACGACTCGAACCCAAACCACAGGTTCGCGCGGTCGGACACCGCAGTGGATCTTTGGAGGCGGTAAGTCGGGGTGTGACAAGAGGTGGTATCAGAGCAAAGGGTTTTCAAAGGGTTTTTGTCTTTGAGTAAAAAGGTTTCCTGCCATTCAGTTTCACAATTCTGCCGCCAGCGCCACAGTCTTGTAAGTTGTCTTCTTACTCTGTGTAGTTGTAAGATTAGCATAAAGACATGTACCTGATTTTAAACCCAGGTTAGATTTATTAGGGTCGAAGGGAGCAGCAAGGCTTCATCGGCATTCCAAGGAATGGAGGAGCAGCTCCGTATCTTCGATAGGAGCCAGAGCAATAGTTTCCAGAAGGAAGAGCCTTATCCGATTACGCGCAGCAAGGACGCATTGTTCAGCTAAGTTACGTTGCTAGTCAACGACTAGACGAGGTGACTACTCAAATCAGTCAGATCAGATATGTAGCAGTTAATATGCTTACCCAGCGGATTTCATGGAACAGTACTGCCAACGGATCAGAGTTGCGCAGCGGAAGCGTGGTGGTAACGCTATGTTATGATATGAAGAGATTGCCAGAAATCTCTAGTAAGATATGTTAAGATAAGATAAGAGTATAAGAGATAGATGTTGGGATCTATAGGTGCCCTAAGGATAGAAAATCTTAGGGATTTTCTGTAAATATGACATTTTGATATTAATAAGAGGAAATTATTCATGTTTAATAAGTTGTGTCCTGTTTACTTTCATTTGTTGATTGTATAATTATTTTGAGCAAACATAAAATACTCCTAGGCTGTTGGTAATATATCGAATTACCATATGTATACGGGGTATGCATAGAAGACGTGGTAATTTGATAACAGTCTAAATAAATAGTCCGCAATCAACGGAATAAGATTTGGGGATCTTATTCATGATAAGATTGTAAAGGTTGTCTACTTCCTTGGAGGGATGGTTTGTATTGACCATCGGATAGGTTCCGAGTAGAAACTTTAATGTATACCAGTATTGAGGTATGACATTGGACTGGACCTAAAGTGTTAATTGATTCGGTTTAATAATTCCGTTTATAAGAATCAATGATACTTTGATTATCATCCTGCATTAATCTTAATCCTGAAATGATTACTTGAGTTCGCATCCATGACTTATGTACTTTGATGCACTAAAGGTGAGACACTGTTAATTCATGGTCAACATACTTGTGTTTTGGGTGCATGACTTATGGATGGAGAAATCAAGATTCATAGATACGGAATCCATAGCTATCTTAATGATAGTAAATGTTATCTACTTAAAGGTATTATTCGGGGATTGAAAGATAGTATAACAAGATCTTGGCCATCGGTTTACTTTGTGTTCTCTGGTGGTTTTCCAATTGTATGGTTTTACAATTGGTGGTTCTTTCAATGGAGAATAATTGAACTTTAAGTTAAAATGATTGAAAAGGTAAAACGGAAAAAGTCCTTAATTCAATCATGGATAACATATGGGGATTAAGCAAGCGATGAATAAATCATGGAAGAAGCACTACGTGAGAGAGCTTTCGTAATACGGTATGTAAACAGGAGTTCAGCTTCAAACTTTTAGTGGAATAGTTTTGAAGTTGATAATTGATGGATAATTAATATAGGATTAAGTTTTCACAATTATAGGAGTCTCTTTACATATTTCCATCGGGTCCCTCTATTAGCTCATATAGTTCCACGAAGCGTCTCGGGATTTGTTCCTAATGAGATCGGTAAATTGTAAATGGAATTTTGTAATGTCTATTAAGACATGGTACTCTCTAACATGCAATCCAGAAAGGATTGGACATGTGAAATTTGTAGACAAATGATTTGTCAACATGTGATTGGTTAATTTGAATTTTGAAAATAAGATTGTATTTGAATTTTGGAAAACAAAATTTTTCTCTCCTAATTAAAAGTGGTGCACGTTTTTTAATTGTATGGAGGGAAGAAAATTTTGTTTCAAAATTATTTAAATATATTCCTAACATTTAATTATTAATTGGTTTAAATAATGGAGATTATTTCATGAATTTTTCTTTCCTAATTAAAGAGGTGCATGGTTTTTGTGAGGAAAGAAAATTTGAAATATTTCATTAATTTAAATTAATTAATATGGATAATGTTTATGGAAAATATTTATTCAAATATGTGAATCCTATTTAAATTCGAAAAGGTTTAAAAGAAGTTTGAATCTAGATAGGACTAGGATCTTTTGACTAGTCTAGATTCTTGATTTAAAATTTAAACCACCAATCAAGATTTCTCTCACTTTGTGGCCGAATTTTAAAGGGGATTTCCTCTTGAAATTTGTTTTTAGGTTCAATGAATCTAGCGCTAAAGTTGTATGATCTTTTGGTTCAAGATTTATCCGGAAAATAATTATTAATTATTTTTCAAGTAGGAGATAAATTTTGAAAAGGATTGTAATACTATATAAAGGCTAGGAGTTCTTGAAAAACCAATTTTTGATAATTAAAAAAGGGAAAAAATTTTAATAAAAAAAAAAAAAATTTTTTTTTCTTCCACATCAAAAATTCGGCTTTCTTGTGAGAGAGAAAAAGAAAGAAAATTCCATTGAATCAAAACTGCGAGAAAGGTTAAACCGAGTGATTATTTTCATAGGAGGTTAACCGGTTTCTGTTTTGTAGTTTTGAAGAAAGAAGTTGGATCAAATTCTCAACGAGGATCATCGGAATTGAGAAGGAGAGATCTAGACTACGAAAAGAAATACCGGTCGCTTGGATTCATAGAACGTGTGCCCACACACATTTTGAGACGTGGAACTCGAGAATAGTAGAGAAGACACGTTGGTCAAACGCTCTAGCAATTCCGGAATCCAAGAAATAAGGTACGCTTGATCATGAATTAATTTATTGTTATATGCATCATGAGCTTCTTTTTCGGAAACGGCATAAAAATTTTTTAAAACTTCCGCTGCGCCGTAACTCCAATACTGGATCCGATTTTTCCAACAACTGGTATCAGAGACAACTCATGATCATGCATATAATATAAATTATTTGATCAAATAAATTTCTCTCCATGCATTAATGAAATATTTTAGAGAGTTCGCACTCTAGGTTTTATTTTGAGTATGTTAAATATATTATGAATGGATGTATGAATGAATGCTTTATATTATTTTGATAATATATGATGCTTGTTCAATTTTGCCGGTCATGATTCCATAGAGGTTAGAATTTGTATCTAGGTTTTTCAAGTGTAATAGATGCGGTCTATAATCACCGCTAGGTCGTTCTTTCAATTCCTAGAAATTTTGTAAGCCGGAAATGGCGTAGAAATTTTTTCGTAAAATTCGGGCTACAATTGATTCAAGGAGATTGAAGATGAACGAAGGTATGGAAATTTTCAAAGGATGTGATTTTTTTTTTATTTTTGGAAATTTTTTTAATTAAAAAATTTTTTTTTTTGTATTAAAAAAAAAAAATCACAAGAATCTTTTGAAAATTTAATTTCCAATGATATGTGATTTTGATAATTTGGAAATCAAAATTGAAAATTTAAATTTAAATTTAATGGATATTATTATGAATTTTAAAATTTTGTGATTTAAATTTGAAATTTGGAAATTTCAAATTTTAAATTTGGAAATTTCAAAATTTAAATTTTAAAATTTAATAAACCGGATTTTTAATTTAAATTTTGATATTTTGTAATTTTGATTAAAATTAAAAATCACATATAATCTTTTTTGAAATTTAAATTTAATTTTAAATTTAAAAAGATGTGACATTGGAGAAGGAAGACACATTGAAGAAGGATACACGGCATGGATCTACAAATGAAGGCCGATATATGTTTCGGTTAATTTTTGTAAATTTTGCAATTTTCTTTTCTCTAGGATGGAATCATGATCCACGGCTATTTACATATTTTGCAAACCATGGATGATGACTTGCTATATGAATATGTTATACTATTTCATGATGTATTGATAACATGCCATATAGACTAGGGAGTGCCACTCAATAAATATTGTTTATGCATAAAAAACAAAAACCCTAATTTAAAAGATTGAGTGGGAGAAGGTTTTACACACTAAGACCTACGGCCTCCATCGTTGGTCCAATAGTTACGCATGGTAGTGCCTACTACTCGGTTTCGATCCGAGAATTCCCTTCGGATAGGTATCTTACCTGGAGCGCACACTGATTTGGATTTCCGAAAGGATAACAATTTTGGGCATATTTTATGTTTAGATCACCCCTCGGTGGCGGATGTAAAATATGGATTCAAAATTGGAAACGATGGTTACACACTCATACTACTTTATTTATTAACCCTCCCTCGAGGCTCTGTTATGTAAATTAGTGGCCAAATAAACGATAGTTAATATATATTTAATGGAGTTTGTTCCATGGATGAATATGTATTAATCGGAAGGGATCCGTGTTCTTGGCTAGTTATTCTATGACTACCCCTCGGTAGCTTAGAAAGCGGTAGCTAGGAATTGTCGTTGTAAGGTATGTGTTTTAAGGGTTTTACACATGAACATTTAGATTGCATATAGATCTTTTTGTTTCATTACAAAATTATATTTTATAAACCGATAGGATGTTTGCTCATACTTATTACATGTTTTCTTATTATAGATCAAAATGTCAAGCCCTTTATCTGTGATACTTACGCAAAACAAATTAACTGGCGAGAATTTTAATGACTGGAAAAGGAACTTGCTAATCGTCCTAAATTTTGAGAAACACAGTTTTGTCCTAACCCAACCTCGACCACCTACGCCTACGATCGATGCTCCTGATAGGGATTTTGTAGCGCTTGAGCGCTGGGACAATTCCAACCTTAGTGCCATGTGCTATATTCGGGCGAGCATGTCTAACGTGCTCCAGAAACAGCATGAGGAACATCAAACTGCTAGGCAGATCATGGATAACCTGGAGGAAATGTTTGGTGAACAAACTATCCAGGCTAAGACCGATGCTATCAAATGTCTCATGAACTGCAGGCAGAAGGTTGGAACTCCCATCAAGGAGCACATGATGACAGTCATGGCTTATTTGTCTGAAGCTCAGGCAAATGGGGCTGAGATCGATGCTGCAACTCAACTGGTTATGGTTTTTCAAACCTTATCCAAGGATTTCGATTTGTTTCAGGCATCCTACAACCTTAACCGGAAGGAGATGTCTTTAATGGAATTGATGAAAGAGTTGCAAGCCTTTGAGAACATTTTTAAGGGTTCTGGATCTAAGGCTGAGGCAAATTTGGCTGAACCTAGTTCGTCTGTTCCTAATCCCAAAAGGAAGAAGGAAAAAGGGAAGAACAAGGGGAATAAGCCTGCGGTGAATGCACCTGCTTCTAAGAAGTCTACCAAGACTAAGAAGCAAAAGGTGGACCCCAAAAGGTTAAGTGCTTTCACTGTGGGAAGAAAGGACATTTCAAGAAGGATTGCCGAGATTTCCTGGCTTTGCAAAAGTAGAAAGGTAATTTCAATGTCCTGTATCTTGAGGGTTGTTTAGTGGAAGAATCTAAGGACAATTGGGTTATAGATTCTGGAGCTACTAACCATGTTTGTATTTCTCTACAGGGGTTCAAGGTACGAGAAGTCTGCATGAGGAGGACTTTACGTTAAGAACCGGCGATGGGACGTTGGTGCGAGCTGAAGCAATGGGAGAAGTGCATCTTTTTTTGATGAATTTAGGTTTATTGTTTTGAGACATTGTTTTTATGTTCCTAATTTTAAGAGGAACCTAATTTCGGTAGCTTGTTTTAATTAAA